>JASANF010015957.1:0-49878 GCA_030248245.1 Trissonchulus sp. WLG1_4
GAAGGAACTCTACCTAGGGAGAACTAACGTTGTCAAGCATGAAATCGATAGTGGATCACACCCCCCCTATCAAACTAAAGCCATATAAGACACCTGTAGCACAAAGAGAACAGGTGCAAGACTATATAGATAATTTACTAAAAATAGGCGTTATAGAACCAAGCACGTCACCATGGGGAAGTCCAATTACGATGGTGAAGAAGAAAGATGGAAGTTTACGTTTATGCGTAGATTATAGACGACAATGCTATAACAAGAAAAGACATTTATCCCTTACCTAGACTAGACGATGCATTAGACAGCTTAGCAGGTGCTAAATATTTCAGCTCTTTTGACTTAGTTAGTGGATACTACCAAATACAAATTTCTCCCGAGGACAAGGCAAAAACAGCCTTCGTGTCCTTTACAGGTTTGCATCAATTCACTGCGCTCCCAATGGGATTGACTAACTCACCAGCCACATTTGAAAGACTTATAGAAAAAGTCCTTGCAGGGCTTCAATGGAAAACATTAATAGTAAACCTTGACGATATCCTATGTTTTTCGAAAACGTTCGACGAACACCTGACCCATATTTCCCAAATTTTCGAATGTTTAAGGAAATATAATTTTAAGCTTAAGACCACCAAGTGCTCATTTTGCCTCAAAGAAGTACCTTTTCTTGGCCACTTAGTGTCCGCGGAAGGTGTGAAACCGGATTCCGGTAAACTAGTATCAGTTAAGAACTTCCCTGTGCCAAAAACTGAAAAAGCATTGAGACGTTTTTTGGGGGTATGCTCCTTCTATCGGCGGTTAGTCGAAAATTTTGCAAAAACGGCAGCCCCGCTGACACACCTACTCAAGAAAGACGTGCCATTTAAATGGACAGAAAAGTGTCATACTGCGTTTAACGAGCTAAGAGACAGTCTCACACAGCACCCTATCCTTAACTTACACCCTTACTTTTCTAAACCATTCATTGTGGAACCAGACTAGGGGCAATTTTGAGTCAAGATGACGATGGGAAACGTAGGCCAATGGCATTCGCTAGTAGAACTTTGTCAAAGACTGAACAAAAATATCCGGCGACGGAGCAAGAGGCTCTTGCTATCGTGTGGGCATTAATTCATTTCCGTTGTTACCTATACAATGCCAAACTCACAATCATAACAGACTGTGAACCCTTAAGGTGGTTGCTCAAAATGAGAAACCCATCAGGTCGGTTAGCGCGATGGAGCTTGATGCTCCAAGAGTACATAAATCGCATGACTGTTGAGTACAGACCCGGTAAGGCTAACATAGCAGCCGACGCACTGTCAAAAATGTATGAAGTGAACGTTTGTACTGAGGATGACGAACTTCATCTGGGTACTATTGGTTACCAACAGGCAAAAGACCCAACTATCAGGAAAATATTAGATTATTTTATCGCGAGACAACATAGTACCGATAATAACAATAATAAAACGCAGTTACAACAGAGCATTCAAGACAATATCAACAACTACGACTATTTTCAAGAACTGTCATTTTATGTTGGAAATAAAAACAGTAACAGACGACGCCGTCAGCGGTTAAATGATTCCAATTAATCTACGACAACGCGTCATAAAAGCTTGTCATGATTGTCCAATGTCTGGTCATTTAGTTTTTCCCGAACTTATCAAAAGATCAAAACTAGGTTTTACTGGCCTACTCTAAGGCAAGACGTTAAACAGTACTGCGCCGAATGTAAAGATTGCGCAGCTAGAAAAAGTCCACCAAGAGCATACAGAGCGCCACTAACATCAATTCCGGCCCGTTATCCTTTCGAAAGAGTCTCAGTTGATGTGCTAGGGCCTCTCCCCGAAACATTTTCTAATAACAAATACATACTTATTTTCATGTGCGCATTCACAAAATGGCCCGAAATTTTTGCAATTAAAAATTGCAAAACCACCACCATCGCAAAGATTTTTGTAGAAGAGCTAATCACACGACACGGTTGTCCGCGACATTTATTGTCCGACCGAGCAAAATAGTTTTTATTAGAACTGTTATTATCCATCTGCAACATTATGCAGATCAAAAAATTGAACACGACGCCTTATGCGCCGAGTACAAATGGGTTAGTCGAAAGACATAATAGGACCTTATTATCGATGCTTTCTATGTATACCGCATCACACCAACGCGACTGGGATGAATGGTTGCCATTTCGCGCTTTCGCGTATCGGAGCGCAACACGCGAAAGTACTAAAAAAAGCCCATTTTACTTACTTTATATGAGAGACCCGACCTTACCAATTGATACAGTTTTACTACAACCAGAATTTTTGTATGATGAAACAGACAATTACAAAAGACATATGACCCTGAGCATAAAAACTGCTTGGACTCTTGCCGCAAGCGAACTTATAGCAGCTCAGCAAAGACAAAAGATACAATATGACAAGAAAACTAATCTATCTAAGTATTCTGTTGGAGATCGAGTATATTTATATGATCCGTCTACACCGGCGGAAAATCGTAAGACTGGCGAAATTGGAAAACAATTTTCCCCGAAGCTAGCTAGATTCTGGTATGGCCCCTACAGAATTAAGGACATAAGTCTCCCTAATGTGAAAATATCAATTGACAACCCGTTAAAAGAATCTAAACTGGTTCACGTCAGACGCATAAAACCATACCTAGCTCCACATTTACCTAACTTGAGAAATAGTACAGAAGAAAGACCTCGTACGTCACAAACACAATGCAGCACTGAAGCTCGCAAGGAAACAACAGTACATAAAGAGCTTCAGCATGGCCCTGAAAAGAAACATGGATATGCTAACAACGATGCAGGCCATAATACTATGCGAATAAGCAATTCTACGTACAATTTAAGAACTAACCCAAAACGAAAAGAGCGGTTTAACTGTTAGTCACGAAGTTATACATAAGTTGTATGAGTTATTCCAGTTTTCATATGTATAGTATTTTTGTACATATACTCATATATAGCTTTTGCTTAGTACTCTCTAAGAGACACCTCTTAATGCTTTTTTAATCCGCTTAGTCAAATATATACTACGAAAAAGATGTTATTTAAAGACCAGGTGAAAGATCTCTTTTCATTTCAATGCCAGATCCGAAGCGAGGACGATCAACGTCCAATTTATCATTGGAATCTGGTGAAACACGGTCCCAAGACAGCGATGCTCACGCTGCCAGATTCAAACAGAAACAACAAGACTCGGAAAAACCAACAAAAGTGCCAAAAACGGATGAAGCGGCGGCAACAGCCCCAAAGAATGTAACAGAAAAACAGGCACCGGCTGAGATATTTCTGTTCGCCAAACAAAGCCACCCGCTCAGTCCCTTTAACGTCGACTATCCAGTTCGCATTGGCGGGATCGAATTCACATCAGTGTGTCAAGCTTACGAATACATCCGACTCCTCCAGAGTAACCGCGAGGACCATGCCAGAAAGTTGCTGGAGCCATTCTATGGCGAGAAAGCAAGACGAATATTTGGGCACATTTTCAAGATTAAGGATGATGTCGAGCCCCATTGCGCAAACTGGATCTTTGTGTCAGAGCAGGTGCTACAAACGATCCACTTGATGAATGAGTGCACACACTACAGCTGGTGGTCGCCTCACACCACCGCGCACACTGCTTGTAGTCGGTGAATCCATACTGAAACACATATCGGAAATTGAATCTGGTATTGTGATATCGAAACCCAATTATGAATTCAAAGACGTGTTGCGCGAGTTGCAAGATCAAGATCTGGCGTTATACCGCTTCGTTATAATTCACGCGGGGATAAATAACTTGCCCAACGCAACACAGGAAGCCACAGAGCGGCAACTGGAGAGACTGTGCGAGTACTTAGACAAGACCGTCAACCGCCAGGACACGACAATCGTTCTTTCGTTACCAATACCCCAGAAGAAGACCTCGATTGAGGACGCCGAGCGCTGCAATCATTTCATGCATAATTTGGTACTCGACTACGATTTCAAGACCATCACGTCAAAAATGCTCCACGAAAATGACTCCTTTGCACCAGAAGGGTACTGGTCTCTCGCGTGGGACCTATATGATCGTGGGGGTCTGCACTTGAACATCAATGGCACGTTGGCCCTCATGAATGTTTGGTGCGCGTTCGTACCCGAGCTCGCTGCGAGTAAACGTGTTATTTTGCAGCGTGGCTATCAACAGGTTCAGAATGTCAACATGCCGGTGTTCCATAGACCGTATCGGCTTACTCGAGGTGACGCACCAACGCCTGTGCTTGACGAGGTTGATGAACGAGCAACAGCGCCACAGGAGCCTAGAGCTATAGCTGAAGACGTAGAGGCTACCTCTGGCGATGTTGTCGTAATCGAGGACGTCCTGCGGGCAATGGTTATGTCGGCCAAGGAAGACACGGAAATGGGCGTCACGCCCATGGTAAGCACTACAACGCAAGATGCCGGCGCGCTAACACCTGCGCCGCAGCAAAACCAAGATCCGCTCTTCATCGAAGAATCAGTGGTCGGCAAATCCGCAATTCTCGAACCAGTCACTCCGGTCTCCGGGCCATAAACGACAGAAGCCGAGACCATGATACAATCGCCACCACAAACCCAAGCAGAAGAAGACCCTACAACACCTTACCCTAGGGCGGCATCTACAGCACAAGTCCTTGTATTCCAAGCTACGCTCCAACCCCGGTTCCAATTTGCGACCCCCTCCATTTCCAACACCACTCAACAGTTGACGACCACCCTCCAGGATAATCCAATGGAAGACCAAGTGTCTCACTTGCAGACGACCTCCAATACCATCTACTGCATTCCTCCAGGTGCTACGCTGGTCAACATTCCAGCACTTCGCCTACCCAACGGTGCTATCCTACCTTTGGCCCCCATACCAGGACCAAATGCCCAATGCTGGTGTCCTCAACACCCACCGGCTTACGTACCCCCTCCACCAGGGTATAACTAACGGTTGGACAGACTGTTAACGGCAAAAATTTCCGAATACAAAGACGCCTGATTATTTCCACACAAAAAAGCTTGACTTGCATGAGCTTCATTTTATTTGCATGAGCTTCATTTTTGTCACTGTCTCCTATAAAGTATCGGCATAGCCAAAATATGACACAATATAACACTGGACGAGGTCGTCCGAGCTGTCTCTACCCCCCCGGATGTAGCTAAATCTAGATACGGTAGCTAGCTAATCTACTTATGTTAAAGCAAAAGACCTTTAGATCTTTAGCTAGCTACCTACCAGATGAAACATGTCTTGCCTATTGCGAAACCCATGCATGAAAGGTTAAAAGGCTAAAGTCTTCAGATTTTTCCCAGTTCTCAGCCTAAGCATAAAACCTATATTCTGGCTATATTTTGGCTAGGCCGTAATCTTAAAAAAAGACCGGCTACTACCAGTCAAACAGTTTTCATTGCTGCGCGTTTTGTTATCTGTTAATAAAGTGCTAAAGACTTGTGTTTCTCGTTGGCTCTCTTATTGGGTTGCGCTTAGTCCCGATCCACATTTTATGTAGCTGACAGAACCGCTACATTGATTAGCAATTTTTTATAACGTTGGAGCGCACTAGAAATTGGCTCAGGCTGGTACCTAGATCCTGAAGGCATCAAAGTTAGCACATAGCTTTTAATAAAAATTATAACAATTGTTATAAGTCTGATTTATAGACATTATTATAATTTAAAAATTTTTAAAAAACGTAAAGAAATGAATTTTGACCTCAAAATTTTGGATTCCAACTTTTCTAAAATTTTACCATGTAATTGAAATTAAGATTACCAGTTATCAGTTAAGTTAACTTAACTGATAACTTAACTGATTTAATATTGCCTAACTTATCTGATAACTTAATTGATTTAATTTTTACGCAAATAACTTATCTGATAACTTAAGGCCAGATTCACACTGGCACAAGCACAAGCACAAGCACAAGCACAAGCACAAGCACAAGCACAAGCACAAGTACAGTCGGTTCACGTTGCAGAAAACTCTGCACAAGCACAAGCACAAGCACAAGCACAACGCTTGTTCAAAAATTTTATCTTTTGCACAAGCACAGCCAATCAGCGTAGAGATTTTGTAGCTGTCAGTTTGGGTGTAGTCCTAAATGGCGCAAAATTAAACGGAAAAGTGTAATTTTCCGGAGTCACCCTTGTCGAAATGGATCTTACATTTACTGAAAAATGTATTGCGTTCATTTTTTCTTTCTTTCTAGTACTGTTAGTTTTGTTTCATCTTTAAAATCAAATTGCATTTTAGCTTTATTTTTGTCCCTCTTTATGGTTTATTTTCTTTCTTCAATAAAATAGTACGAGAAAGTTTCGAAACTGCGAAAATTTTAGCCCAAAATGTCTTAACGATAATGAAACTTCTGAATAGAAAAGACGTTACACTGGCGCGCTTTAATTTGATTGGCTGGGCTTGTGCTTGTGCAAGTTCCAGTGTGAACGCCTCGGCGTTGTGCTTGTGCTTGTGCTTATGCTTGTGCAAGTGCCAGTGTGAATCCGGCCATTGATCCAAAATTCTGCAACTTAAACATCCCTACTCTGTAGCAGCTAGGGGTCGACTTTCGTTGTGGGATGTTTCAATTTACTTTTATTTACTTTTACCAGCAAATTATATTAATAAACAAAACATTTTAGCCTATTCAGAACGAAACGCAATTAATTCAATCGATTTCGGGCATTATTTCACGTGTAAAGGACTGTTAGTTTGTCCTGAAGGAGTATGAATCAAACACCCCGAAAACGAGGGACAAGGACGACAACCTTTGAAGCAGACTTTTTTAGGACAAAGACAAAACACCGACACCTTGATACAGGGTCAAAACAAACCTTAGGAACAGGGACAAAGCTTACAGGCGAGTTTGAACCAGGGTTACTTACTACTTCGAAAACAGTGCGTTCAACAGTTGTCGTCTGTCATATTATTCCTTATTTTAGGAAACTCATTCTGATACAAATAGAGCAGTAGGAAACGCTAATTCTTTTGTTTAATTTGACACTAATCTGTTTATAAAATGTAATTATTTAGCCGCACTCCAAACATACCAGGGGATTTCGGTTTCAATTAAAGTTTTGCTAAAAAACTATAGTTTTCGAAAGCCTCATCCTAATTGAAGACTTCTGTTAAAGCTGATGCGATTGTTTCATAAAATCTGATTATACGTAGGATGTAGGTCAAACACACTGAAAGGCATAGCAAGAGGGTTGTGCTAGGATGTTTTGTTATTGACCACGATTTTAATTTTAATAGTAATAAGAAGCCGCTCAAATTTTCTTATTATAATATTAACATGAATAGTTTGTCTGATTTTATTTTTTAATATTAATGTAAATAGAAGTATAAAACATTTTTGATTAATACGATATAAACTATCCTAAGCAAAATGATAAATATAATAATCCAGGTTTCAATACACCAAACGAAAGCTTAGGTTACCCTGATTAGCATGTAATTATGTACATTCCGTAAATACCGTACTTACCATTTGTTTGGCCCAAACGCACCTATTTAAACAATTTTTGGCCCAGAGTTCGGTGTAAATTGTTTAATATGACTGGAAGGATCCGCCTTCTTCTGGAATTTTGGGGGAAGTCTGCTACCCATTTCCAAATATTACTTCATGAGAAACTTTATAAAATTTTTCGTCCTGTTGAGCGTATTTGCTTAATGCCTACATCCATAACATTCCTGACGCACTAAACTTGTACTAATATTAATTTTAATAAAAAAATAAATTGAAATTTCCAGCTAAAGCTCAATAATACATGGCTAACACACAGCTTTAAGCTTATCATGTAAGTAACGTTGCTTGTCATTGACAAAATTAGAGCCTAATGACTGTTTATTACATGACTATTGAAACTACTATTAAGAATACAGCTTTTTTTAATATAAATAGTGCCAATAAATTTTAATATTAATATTAACATAACTAGTGTACCTGCTGTTGCGGAAGCATTTAAAAATAAAGCTATCAAACAAGCTGAGCGGCGTCAACTGCGTGAAGTCTCTGCTGTTTCGGCAAATTTGAACCAAGACGAGGAATTAGTTATGGCCACATACAAAGCCTCAACAGCCAAAGAAACTTTTGCCGGGCCTACCAGAACCGAAACATTGTTAGAGTCGGTTCAGGCAACCCAAAATAAACAATAAAAATTATTGGCCAAACACGGTGAAACGCAAACGCAGCTTTTACAGACTGTGTTGACAAAGCCAAATCAAGTCGGTATTTGGTCCGGGTCTGGGAGTGGTGCTATAACTGGCGGCCGTAATAGGGGGCACACCAGTGACGGACTCAAATGCTTTAATTGTGTGGATGTTGGCCACAGGGTTAGCGATTGCAGGTCTGCCCGCTCGAGACCAAGGACCTCTTATCGGTCGGAAAACGGGAACTAGTTGGCATTGAGGGCCGTATGCCGGCAGTGTCGGAGGCCCATGGGTGGATTAACAATTTTAGAATTTTATTAATTTAATCAATTTGAAAGAAATGTACAGTAGCTTGGTATTTTGTATTCTATCTACGATTTTACTCGTTTTATGCATTGTTGCTCAGTGTGCTCGAACCATTTTCACTTATGCATTAGTTAAGACTAGTTACCGTAAATATATCGATTGATCGGACTAAATATTATAGTTTCTGCGTGTATTTTTGTGATAAACAATCTCGGCCAGCAGAATGTGCTAAACTTTACGACAACAATTTGTATGTTAAATGGCTAAATTTTGAACATGATTTTATGAACTATGTTAGCGACAAGCTATTGTCGGTTACAGCTGCGTGCTTGTTTTTAAATCGCAGTTTGTCCGACGAAGCCAAAAGTAAGTCGTGCTGTACTTCTGTGCCGCACAAATTGGACATGCTGCGGGACCACTTTTTCGGCGGCTCAGTTTTTCGGTCCTGCCGTGTCAATAATGTGGTGGGCTGTTGTGACAATACGTCCACAGCAATATATCGTCAGGTTGGTGGTGTCCGCAAGACTGTTCACCACGTCGACGGTGTAAAAAGCTAACACTTCGAAGCTACTGCGTCAAATCAGCGTAGTATTTGTTATATATTGGCTCAAATTGGGCCAATTACGGCTAAACTATCAGTCGATTCAGGTTTCAAATGTAGTATTCTTACTCGGTCTGTTTGGGAACAAGCGACAGGCCAAAAATGTCGAACAGATGCGTTGCCAAAAGTTACTTTTGTTGGTTTTGGCGGTCAACGAGTAAAAGTTTTGGAGTGTGATACAATTTTGTTGCAGATGGGGACTTTGAGTGTGCAGCACCTATTTTATGTAGTTGAAGACAAAGATGGCAGTTAAATACTTGGGGTTGATTTCCTGTGCAAATTTAAATGTTTTCCAAATTATCACACAAAACGGCTAGAAAGACTGCAACCATTTCAGGATCTAGGAAAATTAATATTTCAAGAAAAGAATATTGCTAATATTAATAGTAGTATAGTGACTGTTCATACGGAAACAGTTGTACCCCCAATGTCACAAATAGTGTTTACGTTGGTTAGAAGGGCTCGCGCACCATGCGCGATGCCTGCGCTGCCCTTGCGCCATTCTTTTGCGTAATTACAGTAGACGAGTGGCGGTGGTGTGGTACATACATGTATTGGAGTCAAAATTTTGATTCAGTTGATAGCACGCATTGACTCTAAATCTGTATGGTAAAGCAGTTTACCTACTCACACTACTAGTGAGCACTAATGCAGCACAAAAGTAAACTAAACCCAAAGTTAAGGCGTTTCCCACTGTTGGACCAACTGACATTGTGTAAGTAAGTGTAGATTATAGCGGTACGCGTCATTTTCAGTTTGACATGAGGTTTAAATGCAGCCAGTTTTTCTCACATATGTAGCTAAAGTTCTAGAATATGGGCTTGTAAGAGCTAGTTTGCTATGTGTCGCTGTTTTAACCGCCATTGAACTGATACACGACGAGCCGTGTCGTGGTCCATGTGACTTTGTGTTTGTTTTGATGCTGATTTTGAGGATTGTTGTCTGAATGCAAAGTTGGCCTTTTGTCAGTCACTGAGGTATATGTCCTAGCGAAGATACTTATGCCTAACTACTTCATCTTGTACACTATTGTTAGTATCTGTACGGAAATGTTTGTAAACCAGCACCTACTGTCCAGTGCCCACTACAGAAACTGCGCTCTAGATACGTTGCACGTAGTTTTTTAAGCAAGTATTTGACACTACAATGAACCGGCGCTCGTCAGGGCATCCATCTGCGGCGTTTTTCCTGCTGGATTCATAACATCAGCTCCAAATATTGCATCCAAAAGTTGCCTCCGAGAGTCCTCTTATAGGCGTAATGCACTTGCAAACGAAAGCCGCAATCCACCACAAGACCCTAGCAGTGCAATAACAACCGAACTACTGACTGACTGACTGACAACAGTTAAAAAACTAATTTTTATAATTTTGTCGTGTGAAAACTCCACCTGTTTGCTAATTGATTGGTTGGCTGAAGATAATACGTAGTCTTCATGGACTGTGATTGGAGTAAATTATCCAACTCATTTGCATAAACAGTTGATTGAATGGCCAATCTTCAAGCTGTTCTTCAAATGCCAGACAATCAAGGGGGGGGGGGGCGAGGCGGAAAAAATAATATCCGGAAAAATATTGGTACGTACGCAAAAATATTCAAAATTAAAACTAACTTTAAAATATGCTCAAATTGATGTAACTAGGGAATTTTGGTTAAATACTAAGTTATTTTTGTCAATTCAGGCCCTCATTGGCAGGAAAAAAGTGTCCTATATTAGGCCTATGCTGAACATATGGCCTGGAGTGGCTCATAGTATCAAGTGTGTACTCTTAGTGCTATGAAATGATTCCAAAAATTCCGCCTTTAGGCGGAATAAAAAGTAAACCCCGAGTAATATGTATAAATGACCTGACAAATTTTGCGTCACGAGATATCTTACCTGTACTCGTGTTCTGATCTGACCCGCCCCCGACCCAAAAATTTACTGGACCCTTTTTCCATTTCTGCTCGCACGCTTGACTGTAGGTCCTCAACCTCAAATACTTAGTTGGCTTAAATTTCCCTCCCGTAGTAGTGACTACTAGATTGAAAAGTTATCTGTTTTTTAAGCAAGTCAGATAGCCATCGCATCTCTGGGGAAGAAACCTGCCCCTTTCAGGGGCAACTTGGTTTTAATTAATTCTTAATATGAATAGCGCGGCTCAGTTGTGTTAATATTATTATTAATATTTAGTTAATTACAATATGTTTACAATATATATTAACCTAATAATAATAATAACAAGTTACAGCGGTTTTTGTCCGGTCGCCAAGGTCCGTACTACGTCAACTTGCCGAAGAGGATCATGTGACTCCTCATTTTAAAGCGCTACGTCTCACCAATCGAATGGTGAAATTGCCAAGTGGTTGCAACCCTCAAAAGTTATAGGGATTTTAAGGTTTTCACACTTTTACCATAATTAAATCGTAATTACTAAATTACGAAATGTGTTCTGTTTCCTCACCAAGTTAAACACGCCATAACTGGCCTCTGAAAACCCGGACAGACACATGGACAACATCATTGGAGTGCTGGCGTGAAGTGCTTTCAAAAGAGCTGTCACATAGCTACATGGCCCCTCGCCGTCAGATTACCCCGAAATAAATATCTCACGGTACGCTCACGTGTCAAGGGTCCAAGTCTCTGCGACCCCTCTGTTGTATCAGTAGGGATATCCCCTATTTGGGGTAGACATTTCCGCAGTGTGCAAACTTCAAAATTAGTCTAAAAACGCGTACAAATTTGGCTATTCACACGTACAAGCCAGTAACGTCACGCATTTTATGCACTTTCCAAATTGGCAGTATTTACGCTCTGCGCTACACTCTATAGTTTTTATAGCATGAGAAAGGCTGCCAGCGATTCAATCTACCTAAATTGTAGGCTTACACGTTTTTGAGTGATGACATGTCGTGTGAATAGGCTTTTATTCATATTTTTATTTATTATTTTTCATATAATTTTTACACTAATAGCAGCATTTAAACTTTATATTTAAAATCATTATTTTAATTAGTTGTATATTTTCTAAATTGTATTTGAACGGGGGAGTTAGCCCAGACTTGAAATGACCGCGGAGATATAAATTGATTCTCCTTCGGTGTGGTCTGGCTCATTATCCACGACGGACGACGAAACGGGGGGTAGCACCGGCGCCTTCTGAACAGGGGTTAGGTATAGAGGCGTCGTGTGTCGTTTCGGTCTAAAGCTAGGTCCCCTTAAGCTAAGACGATGTTTTAAGTTAGGTTTTTGTTATTTTTTCTTGTTATAAATTAGTTGTTAATTTTATGTTCAATAAAAACTTCAATTTTCTATAAAATTCTGAACCGCTAAATTGGTCTTTTTAGGGCATCTTAGCGCATGTTGACCGTAATAGCCCTCGGAAGGTTTTGTGGCTATTTGTTGTGGAATTCGTGTGTATGCCCCGGACCTAGTCAGGGCAGATTTTGAGCGAGTTAGGGCACTTTGCCCCGGTTTTACACCATTATAGCGCGTTTCACTTGGGCTCAGGCGCACGGTCAATTCTGCCCCTCGGCCCTCGCGTTTTTCGGCCTAAATTCCAGAACCCCGTGGTTTGCGTTGTAACAGCACCAGTTATGTGGTTTTCAAGATTTTCACACCATAGAACACTTATCATAATCAATTTGTAATTACTAAATTACGAAATGAATGTTTTTCCTTTTGTACTTAAAGGCGCCGTAACTGGCCTGTAAATACTCGGACAGACAAAAGACTTGCATTGTTTGGATTGCTGGAGGGAAGGGCTTTCAAATGAGGAATCACATGACTACATGGACCTTCAGATTACCCTGAAATAAATATTTCAGGGTACGCTCAAGTCACAAGGTCATGTGACCCCTCATTTGAAAGCGATCCTTAAATCAAGACAATTGATGTCAGTGTCATACTTGTACGTCATTTCTATCGTCCACTAGAGGCCTTTTAAACTTGACCCTTCGTGACTAACTATAATCAGACCACGTTAGATCAAATCTCTTTCCATTCAAATTTCTTTGAATTTTAACTAAATTTTTTTAAAAACTAAATTTTTTAAAAAATCAAAAAGTCTTAACATTCAAATGCCCTAAAACTTAAGTATGTTGTCGAACTAGTCTAAACTAGACGCACTAGACTTGTTATGATAAAATAATATTAAAAGCATTACTAATAATAACAAGTCTAGTGCCTCTAGTTTAGACTAGTTCGACCAGATCAGATTGATTCAGTATTTTGGTTGAAAACTGTCAGCTACTACAGGAAGGTGGCAGGAGCGAAAGCCGAAATCCCGTGGGCTGAGCTGCGACCCTTTCTATTAAAAGGCCTCAGCTCATAAAAATAGCAAGCTATTTTTAGCAATAAAAATAACTCATTTGCAGTGCTGCAGTTTTTGAGCAATCAAACTCGCGGGGACAGGATTGCACATCCCACGTTGATTTACAAAGATCATCGATCTTTGTAGTCATGACAACTAAAATTGCAAAAAAATAAAAAGTTTGCATCGGCATAGATTCGAACTGGGGGCATCTGGATTGTAGTAATGGTTGACGTGTAAACCACACGCTAATCCATTTTGCCAACGATGCTGCTGACAGACAATGTTTAAAACATCAATACTTTGGTATGTTCCTTTAGTAATTAGATGAAATTGGGGAGGAAACTGAAAAGTAAAAAAAGTTTTCGCTAGTAATTAAATGCAATTGCTGAGGAAACTGAAAATTTAAAAAAAAGAGTTTTCGCCAGTAACTACCAGTGTGTTAGTAAGCATAAACAATATCTTAAACTTTTCACTGGTATACTCAAATCCGAATTATTGTATTTATCATTTTGCTTAAAATAGTTTACATCCTATAAAACAGCGGTTTTCATACTTCGTGTTTTGTGTTTCGTCCTTTGTGTTTTCATACAGAGTTTTTTGTTCTTGTGTTTCTGTCCGAAAATTGTGTTTTTGTGTGTGCTTTCGTGTTTTGCGTTTTGTGCTTGATTTTGGCTTTTCAGACATCAAAATTTTGTGTTTTTGGAATCACGCTAAACGTTTGTTTTTTTTGCTTTTCAGATTTTTAGAGTGCGTTTGTATTTTTGTGCTTTTGTGCTCAGCATTTCAGCACCATCTAGTCTGTACTCAATACCACAAAAGCACAAAACGCACATCACGTATTCTTATCTTGTAATCCGATTAAATTCTCAAATATAATACAATGAGCAGTTTACTTCAAAAATATTTGCTTGTCACAATGTTCTATTGACTAATAAGTCTACTGTCTTTTTTTAACTTTTAATTTTTTATTGGTGTAAATTATTTTGTTAAAAAATACAGCACTGTAGAAGGCTCTAAAAATACTGTAAAACGTTAGAAATATACTGTAAAAATTAGAATTTTCGTGAATTTACATTACATAGTGATAGTAATATAGGAAAAATTAATAAGTAAAACAACCAATTGATGTTGACTAAACACAAAAACACATTTTAAACACATGAACATTGCCCATGTTCCAAAAACACATCCAAAACAAGTATTAAGTATTAAGGGTTTTGGTAGCAAGAACTCAAAACACAAAACACATACAACACAACAAAAACAACAAAAAAACACCACAAAAAACTACAAAACACAATAGTACTAAAGCACAAAGATAACCGAGAACTCAAAATACAAACACAAACACAAACAAAAACAAAAAACACAAAACACCTGTTTTTTTAAGGAACTTTTAATTTTTAAAAAACAAAACACCACTTGTTTGAATAACATTGAGCAACATTAACATTTTTTAAATTAGTTTTTCGTCCGCTATATTTTGGCTTTGGAAACTTTTCTCAACGAACTTTAGTACTACAAATCTAGTTCTTTTTTTTTGGAAAATACGTCGGCGTAGGCAAACTTTCGGTTTCTGAAATTGGGCAATAGAATAAATTTTTCTAGGATTATTGTTAGCTGCGAAAGCCAATCCGCATGATACTTTGCATACTATTAGAACCTATGTATATTTAGCTCAGCTGCCTAACTTCTATGTGTTAACTATTATGTTTTGCCTCAATATAGTTGCCTTTTTAAGACGTCACTTTCGATAAAATTTATAATAACTAGAAATTTGCCACCATTTACTAACTTTTGTTAAAACTGACACCTCCGCGAGAAAATTGTCTTGAACTTAAGGGGGTAGTGTCGCGAAAGCAGTCGATTTTGCGTAACTGTAAAACATTTTTAGAAAAAGATAAGACATCGTTCTTTATATATTTTGAAAATATATGTTGAGGCAAGTATTTTTCGCCAAGTTTCATCAAAATTGATGCAGTATACTGTTTGCAGTGAGGACGCAAAGTCGGAAAAATGACGTTTTAAAAACCTATTCACAGTCGATTTTTTCGTCACAGTTATCAACTTATTTGTTTAGTTTGTTTACATAGACTAAAAGGACATATGTTGTAGTTTATGCACACAAAATTTAATGCAAATTGCTTGAGTGGTTGCGGAGTAATACCTGTTTGAACTGTGAAACTGTGCGTAAACAGTGAAGTACTCACAGCAATAATGATAAATTGTGAAAAATTTAGACGCTTATTTTAAAATCAAAAGAAAAACGAACCTTCATTTTGCTTTTTTCTTATTTGTGGCAAAAACCTGTGCGTCGACACGTTATGTGTGCTTCACAAGCTGGCCAATCTGACATCTTGCTGAATTTTTTGAATTTTCATGTCCTTATTGTGTGATGTCTGGCTTACAATCGGGATTGGTTCAAGATATTGGTAGATATTGGTAGTCTACTGTTTGACAGTACTTATTTAACACAGTATAGCATTGGACTAGTTTCTCAGTGAACGTACAAGTTCAAAGCAAAAAGATCTCTTTTTGCAACCTATGAGAAAAACTGCTTTCGCGACACTACCCCCTTAAGCTACAAAGATTTTTAAGTGTAAAGTGTATACGTACCTACGTACGTATACTGTATGAAAGTTGGACCTAATTTGCATATTAAACTGCACTTCCTGGTGCTTGCAGTACAACTTTTGTGAGCGCTTAGCTCATTTGCATATTACACTACATCTAATTTGCATATTCTTTTGGGCTATATAAACGCGTACTGTTCATGAAAAATCAGCCTGTTTTATTGTATTCCACCTTGTCTTGTCTGCTGCTCACCCGTTTCTCTTTATAAACCCCTTTGTTACTTTACCGGTTGTCCGCGTCCTTCCTGGCCTAAACGCTAGATTAGGTTTAGTTGAGGCACTGCTGAGCTACATCGTTTCAAAACTTAATTAAATTTACCAAGATTTCAATTTTGATGACTTAGATAGCATCAAGAGTACATAATAGGAAGAGTATGACACTCTTCCTAATATGCTTTCGGGCGTGAGTCCAATGCGGAGCGCGAAATAGTCCGTTTATGTACGGTTTTGAGGGGGGTACCCCCCTCAACTGAAGACCCCGTACTCAACTGAGGGGGAGGTACTCCCCCTCAAAAGGATACCCCGTACTCAACTGAGGGGTGGGGGGTACCCCCCTCAGTTCAGTACACCGTCTTCAGTTGAGGGGGGGTACCCCCCTCATTTCAAGACACGAACAAGGACTTTCGTTGATGTGCTGAAATTAGGGGGGGTATTTCCCTCAACTGAAGACGGGGTACTGAACTGAGGGGGTAGCGCAAGGTCTTGCTTATCGCATGTACTGTAGCATGTACTCGTGGTTAGTAGCCTTCTCAAATAACAGTGTATACTTACGGATAATGATTCTGGAAGCTTCCCCATTCTGTAGCTTCCTGAATAAATGACAGTGAGCAGCCAACTTATTTGATTGTTCAAGCCGCAATCTATTCTTAACCTTTAAACTAAAATATGGCTACCCAAGCCAAGTGATCTGGCTCTTAATAACTCACCTGATAGCTAAGCTACCTAACTCATACATGTTGAAAGAACAGATGCAATTAGGACAAACACAACATAGGTAGTCCTGCGCAAAAAAATACTGCGCGGACAACAAAGCCAGCATCTTGTTAAGTCTCCGGTCTTTTTTAACAAGCTTTTTAAGATGGCGCACAAATTGGCACTATAAATAAGTCTGTGTCGGTGGTGTGGGCTCATTTAGAACGGACTAGATTTATTTTGGTCCGATAGGGTTGTTCTGATGTGACCTTTTTTAATGTATTGGATCTCATTGTGGGTGGGTTTTATGTAAAAAAGTTTATGTTTCATCCTTCGAATATTGAAAAAAACAGAAAAATTTGCGAATATTTATTCATAGATTTTTGCTCATAAAGACTGCTCTCATAATTTCTGCTAATACAGTAGTGACACGGATATTTTTTTACGGTTTATTTTTTTTGAACTTTTTTGTTGTAGAGGACTAGTTAGAATCCATATATGTAGAGTTTCAAGAAGTACAATGTTTTTTGTCGCTAACATTTTGCCCTGCCTCTGTCAGTATCAAAATTTTTCTGACAGTTCAGTTAACGCAGTGATTTAAACATTTAACATTTAGTCAATTAATGTTGGGTCGTATTAATATAATATATTAATATGTTTGGCACAACGATTTAAGTGTTTTTTTGGCTTTTGAAACATAGTTAGCTGTTTTTGTATTAAGAATGATATATTCACGTTAACTCGTTAGTGTGAATAGTTGTAGTCTATTTTCCTTAGGGCGGCGCCAAAGTTTCAGCCTTAAAAAATTCTCAAATTTTTTGCTCGCATACGCATTAACATTTGGTGTGGCCAATTTTTTTATGAAAAAAACCTTGTTTACACGCGAGTAAAAATTTCCTGGACAAGCATGCTTTTAATTAGACTGTGGGTCTTATCCAAAATTGGATTTATCGGATTAGATTTAACTTTATTTGGTCAATAACGCAGCGTCAGTTAAACGTAATTTATTGAAACTTGGCACACACCGAGGTACTGTATGTGAGCCAAGTATGGCAAAATTTTAGCCGGCTATTTTTATTTTGTGCTGAGCTATCAGCAAAATTATTTAAATCTAATCCGTTAAATCCAATTTTGGATCAGGCCCTTTGATTACTGCTGACTGTTGATTTGTTGACTCCAAAGCTGTGAATTCTATACTTTTATCCAAACTGTGGACATTGTTTAGTTTCAATGGCCAATTTAATTTGACTTAATTACATATGCTGCGTTTTATTATATGTTCTGCTCCTAGGAGTGTCGTTACGGCACCAAGCTTGAGCGAGTTTATTTTGTTTAATGCACTTGGAGTTTTTCTCATTTTTTTCAGCTGATGTGTAGGCAAAAAAAGCTGTGTGTATATGTTCACACTCTTGGCTTCACCTAGAGTAAGGACATTGGCCCGTCATAAGTGGCAACCGTTCAAAGCTTTAATCAACGCAGTTGTTTCGGCCGCAAATTGAAACTGACTACACTGTTGAGGTTAACACTAATTTGTGTCAGTAAAAACCATTCTGTTGACTTGATTTTAACAAAAACTCTAAAACAAGAACTTCAATATATCTTCCCAACCCTTGGAAACGGTTCGACATTTATCGTATGAGGTTTGGAAAATTTAAAATTTTACTTAATGTTAGAATCCACATAATAAGTAGGTAGAAGTAAATCTATTTGAACCAGCAGCAATTATTTTTGCCAAAATTAACATCAGTTTATAACTTCGAGTCAATTAAGTTGTTCTAAACATTCGTCTAAATCGAAGTACAGAAACTACATAGTTTAATTTATTTAAACTTTAGTTCTATATACCACGTCCACCATACACCAAATTTGGTTCTTTTAAATCTAAAAAATCTAAACCTAAAAAATTATTTTCCAGTCCTTATCCAAGAGCTATATAGTTTAATTTATTTAAACTTTAGTTTCATAAACCACCATGGTGAAATTCACCAAATTTGGTTAAAAACATATTCTAAATTCGAAATCCAATTCTATAAAAAAACATTTTTCCGTCCCTATTTTATCGGACCCGAACTAGCAGGCAGCCGTTTTTTGCCCATTCAATTGTGACGGCACGCAACAATGTCTTATTTATGATGCTCCCCCACTGGAGTCTGGCTGCTTATTTTTCAGTAACTCTTGTCCGGGCAAAGGTTTTTTTAATAGTCACTTTCCATTTCTGACAGCAAGTTGTTCGGCCCATCGGTTCTATGAATCATTTTCAAATTCTCTAGTCTCCGCAATATATACTAGGCTGAGTCTGGCCTATTATTTAGGTTGCCTTAAAGAGCCGCTTTCACTTTTCGACGGGTCTAGGCAGGGTGAACCAAACCGTTGAATGTCAACTTTGAAAATTTGGACGTACATCTAATTCCGCTGCTTTTCTGAGTTTTAACTAGTTTAGATGGTTTTTGGCCAAAAAAATGGTTCTATTTTTTGGCCCCAATTTATATAGCTTCCTTTAACTACTGCGGGTGAAAATTAGCGGGTAAGGAATGCCATTTTTTGTGGCTCACTTATTTCTGCTATCAGCGTCAACAGTTTTTATGACTGTGCCTTTTTACTTCCTTTTTGCGGCTTATTTTTAGAATTAAAAAATGTCTAATTATTAATGTTAATTAAAGTGTTTCATCAGTGTAGTTTCATTGAATTTCAAAATTTGACTCAGTAAATTACTTCCTTATTCATGAGTAACGCGACAATGTACAAAATACTATAATGAAGATGAAGGTAGAACCACAGGTGTAGAAACCTTTAACTCAATCCTAGATAATGAATTAGATCACCAAGTAATTTGTGAAAAAAACAAAGCAAATGAGGTAGCTTATTTTGGATATTTTTTAGCTTGCTCGAACAAATTTTAAATCAATCAGTTTCGCTGCATAAGTCATTACTTTATATTGACGTTTTGAACTTTCTTACCTTTGAATGTATCATCATACATTGTTTAACCGCGAACCACGGGGCTCCAGTAATTTAGGCCGAACAGGCGAGGGTTCAAAGGCAGAAATGACCGTGCGCCCAAGTGGAATGCGATATATTGGGTGGAAACCGGGGCAAAAGACCCTAAATTGCTCAGAATCTGCCCTCGTTAGCTTTGGGGCACACACACGGAATCACCAACACAACAACAAAGCCCTTCACGGCACCTAGCCGCCAAGGAGGCCCAAAACCAAACCTAAAAACCAGTTTAGAAGTTCCCATTTATTTGTGGAAAACAATAGTTTTATTGAGAAAACAACAAATTGATTACAAGAAAAAACAATAAAAACCGAGCGCAAAAGATTAATTTAACTTAGAAGGACTTAATCCTAGCCCTAATCGGCACGCGGCATCTCAATACCTAGCCCCTTGTCGGTGCTACCCCCATTTCGTTCGTCGTCGTGGACAATGAGCCAGGCTATACGGAAGGCGAATCAAATTATAGCTCCGAGGTCGAATTGGAGTCGGACTAGCTCCCCCTTCGGATTCAATTTAGAAAGTATAAAAGTAATTAAAATATTTATTTCAATTAACAAATATTAGTCACCTAATTAGCATTGTCGGTGACAATTTTATAGTGCACGTCTTAAAAAACACATGGGCCGTTCAGTCTACGTGTTCGTTAGAAAAATAACTGTTGCAGCTGCCTAAACATTTACGTCAGATATTATCCCGTCAAAACTTTTCAAGCTTTTCAGTCTAAGTACTTAATAACCAGACAAAGTCAGGTGCAATTAGCAGTTTTGAAATTTTCAATTTTGTCGTTGGAAAGCACACATCTTTGCTCTTTATTCACTGTTAATGACCTTTTAAATTTCTAGAGCGTTTAATTTTGATTGATTACTATGATCGATTTACGGCTAAAAGTTATATTTTTTGTGAATATCAGTTAATTTGTTCAAGCCGCAAGAATTAAAAATCGTAATATACAAAACCAAAGGCCCAATTTTTTTCGCTCTGAAGAAGTTTACTTTAGTCAAACTAAAGCCTGTTTCACACGATGGGGAAAAATGTGGGGAATCCCCACGTGAGGCACCCCATGTGACACCCCAAGGGGTGCCCCGTGGGGCATCATGTGGCATCGTGTGACACCCCATGGGGTGTCCCGCGGGGTACCATGTGGCATCGTGTGACACCCCATGGGGTGCCCCGAGGAGCACCATGTGGCATCGTGTGACACCCCATGGGGTGCCCCGAGGTGGTGTGGTGTCCCCCGGGGATTCCCCTGGGGTAACATATTCACACGATGGGGCATGAACGCGCGGGAGTTTGAATTTTTAGGCGCGTAAACGGTCAAAATGCTAAGTATTTACGAAGGTATTACATTGAAATTTGACATATGTGATATGTGTTATGCTGCAAACCACGGGGCTCTTGGAATTTAGGTCGTGAAGGCGAGGGCCAAAGGACAGAACTGACCGTGCGCCCGAGCCCGGACGGAATGCAGGATAACGTTTGCCGACCGGGACAAACTGCTCAAAGTCGCTCAAAATCAGGCCCTATCTAGGTCTGGGATCACACACGGAATCACACACAACAGCTGCAAGGCCCTCCAAAGGGCGTCTACAAACAATGGGAGGCAGTTTTAGGGTTCAGAATTTTATTATCAATTTCAATATTTTATTGAATATGAAATAACAACAATTTTATAACAGGAGAAAACAAATAAAAACCTAGCTCAAAACATCAACCTAACTTAGGGGGACCTAGCCCTAATCCTCAATGGCACGCGGGGCCTCACTACTTAACCCCTGTTCGTGCGCCGGTGCCAAACCCCCGTTTTCAGAAAATCGTCTGACTGCCGTGAGCCAGACCACACATAAGAGATATTCAACTTTTTGGTGCGTGCCAAATCGGATGCGGGTTAGTTCCCCCATTCAAATATAATAACGAATATATTGAAATAAATTAAGTATTAAGTTTTATCAACGAATTTAGACACTACAATTTAGATATGAAGAGAAATTTCAGAATGTTGAAATATTTTCCTATTCATGCGACACGTCATCATTTTCGCAAGCTAGCACAGATAGGCAAAAAGTATCTGGCAGCCTTTCTATTATCTCGAAAATGCACAAACGCAGCGCAGAGCGCAATTCTACTCACAAATATTGATATTTTAAAACTGCAAAAAAGTATGAATCTGCAAGTTCCCAAACGTGAAGATACAAAACCGACACTATTTTTGCGAAGTAATTTTGACATTTTAAGAGCGGGAAAACCCGCCTCAAATAGGAGGTGGCCCTAAATATATAACAGGTGCCCCCCTGCGCGGGCACGACGTCCCGGCGTGTCTAGCGCACTTTCGTTGGGCACCCCCTAGTTGGGGCGCATTTTCCTGCTCTCGCAGCGTTCAATTTTTGCTTGTTAGAATTTTGGAATTTTAGAAATACACGAATTTATACACAGGCAGTAAAAGTCCTTTCCTGAAAATGCAGAAAAACATAACAAGTACGCACACAATACAACAAGATGGCTATCGCCAATATGCTTTTTTAAAACCAGTCTAGAAATTCAGCGATAATTTGAGATAAGCACAATCAATTTTTTTAAAGCCTAAAATTTTCATAATACCCATGTCGTTCAAAAACCTCATTAGAAAACCTTCATTTCAAACTATATATCATGCCCCCCAACTCTGGAGGTTCCACCAAATTGAACTTCGGATCGGCTAGCCTGTTGGCCGCCAACCCGGCCAGTACCCATAAAACTCTATCGGGCCGTTAGCCCGTCTGTAGCCTACACGCATACCCTACCTAAGACAAACTACGTACCTAGCTAAATTTTGGTTTACACACTTCCTACATACATACTCATGTTAGTAGACACTCTGGACGTCCTCTACTCTCACTCTTTCTCTTCCCTCTCCGCTAGTTAGCACTTAGAAACTCTCCGTAGCTGCTCGTGAACACCCGTGGGGCTTGCCCTAACATCGGCGAGCTCGCGCCTGCTTTATATGACGCACGCCTCGTGCACAGCACGTGAACAGACGCGATTTTCGGGATGCCGGCCGGTCATCCGTCGCGTAAGACACTCACCCTCACAGCTACTACTCTCTCCGATTTTACCACTCGCGATCTAAAAGGAACAGTTAGAATTCGGGCATCTTGCCCTCTCCACAGTTCGGTGGTCTCCCACACTTTGAGTTCGATTCCTTTCCCTTCCTCCACGATACACAATCATACTAACAACACATGCAATCACACCACACTCGCTTACAGACGTTCTAACTGTCCTTATTATCCTTACCTACTAATTTCTCGTTGCGACCACTATGCAACATATACGATACTGGCCGAGACAGACAGACAAAAACTAACTACGAAAAGTTCGTCCATTCTGGCAATATCAGGACCAGCGTTGGGCCAGGGGCCGCTGACGGTAGGCAGGACGCTAGCTGGAATGGTGGCAAACGGAGGCGCTGAGATGGTTCGGCGTGTCCTCGGCGCGCTGGCAGCTCAAGGCGATGGATCGGTACGCATCTGGCAGCTAACTGGCTGGCTTGGCAGGGTCTAGTATGGCGGTCGGCTAGCTCCAGCGGGGTGCCGCACAACAGCCGCGGCAAGTTGTATCGTTCGGGCCATAAATAGTAGGCCCCTCCTTGCCCAGTCCAGACCGCCCTAGTCACCCCTCTTTTTCCCAAATAAATCCCCTTCCACCGTAGAATTAGAGCCAACATTGCCCCAAACAGGGCTGCAACAGTCAAAGTTTGAGGTGGGCATCGTTCTTCAGAGGGTAGCCAGCCAGTTTCTTCGCATTTGCCGCAACCCGTCTCCGCAGAAAGTCCGAATCGCCACCGGTCACTGCCTGCTCTCTGGTCCACCATGCGGTACCTCGCTTAGTCCGCTTCTCGTTGAGGGGACCAACTTTCTGGGCAGGACTGGACTTTCCCTAGCTTTACACACACACACAAATTTCCACTTTTCAAATTCAAACTTCTACTGTCAATTTTTCCAAAATACTCTGTTAAAACGGCTTTTTTGCTCTCACAATCTTTTATTACGCATACATTATCAAATTTGTTACTTTGTTATTGAAAAATTCAACCCAAAAACTTCTAACCGAACAAAACGAAAGAAAAAAACAATCAAAAGAAAATCATTCAATCGCAATACCTAGTAATTTAGTTAAAACACAATACATTAGGTAAAATTTCGGCCCAACAAAAAAATAAAATTAGCAATTCAATTTTGATCGCAACAAGAGCCCTCTGGTACTTATTCCCGTGTCTTTCATGTATATAGTCCGCGCCTTGGAATACGGCCACTTTATACGAGGGGATTTCCTCCCCCTTTTACCCAAACATCCACAAATACATGTCTTTTCGACTAATTTAGAGAACATACGTAAACCAAGACCCGCCTATGTGTTGTATTTGCTGTTTATAATCTCATACGCTGCACACACACACATTCCACTCCTTATTTCCAATTTGGCACCCACTGCACGTCCCCCAGTACAGAGCCTATATATTATCTCCAGCCTGCGTAGTAAAGTATGTATGTGCTGGTCCCTTTCGCTGGGCTGTTGCACAGCATATACGTACGCAGTTTAAAGTGATAGGCTCTGTACTACGCGCTGGGGCCGTCATGTTGTAATGTCCGAATGTATACAGCGTAGTTTAATAAATGAAAATTTTGTTATGTGTCAGGTTATGAATTTTATAAGGGCTATCGCCCTGCGGCAGCCGGTTCGCTTTATGCTGGCAACCCGATTCGTTCGGCATCTCGCCACGGCGGCATAGTTTGCCTCAAGCCTGGGGTGCTATCCGCGAACCAGAATACTGGATCAGCACACCCCAAGGCTCCGTGAATGCCCGGATTGACCACTTTTTCGCGAACTCGGACTGCAATTTGCATTAACTTTTGCTTGCTTTATTAGTAAAATTCAATAAACATGTATAAATGTGTTAATTTCGTTCGTTTTTAGAGTTATTAAGAGATAATTAAAAATAGAAATAAAAGAATTATGTAAGTACCAAGATGGCCAATGTGCCCAAAAATGCTACTACAAAACCAACTAGTTAGTTAACTCAATTTGGGCCACATTTTAGTACTAAATCTTCTAGTGTATTAGTTAAAACTCTATACCGATGTCAATTTCATAAATTTCAAACTAGTAGCACAAAACTAAACAGAAAAACCCAACAATGTAAGTAAAACTAGTGTAAATAACTATACTAATACGACATTCTGTACATACTATGTGATGTTAGACTATCTGTACATCAAATTTTGTGAGTATACATCAAAAAGCTCATATACGACAACCACTAATCTGTACATGTTAGTTGAGCAAATTGGTAATGGCAATGAAATAAAGCACAAGTGTTGAGATTTGAAAAAGTATGTACAGTATTAGTATACAAGTATGTAGAAAACAAAAATGCTTCACTTTTCACTATTGTTGCACACAATCCGGCCTTTGCACTCTAGGGTCACGACTCCTCTAGTATTCACAGTGCTCTGGCCTTCTACGCCATGAAAAGAAATTGACTATTACCTCACCTCAGTCCGCGTGAAACTGCAGTGAGAGGGTGCCCCCTATGACCCGAAGCCGAGGGGGCCAGAGAGCTGCAGCTCACGTATAGGCCGCCAAACTTACTGGTTGGGATGGGGTCTGTGAACTCGCACACCCCCGGATAAAGGCCCTCCCACCTGGAGGGGGTAGCTAACGTTCACTTCGTGAGAGCATACGGCTGGTCGACTTCGCCCAAGCTTGCGTTACCACGGCAGAAGCTACTCTAAAACAAGATACCCATGCGACTACCGAAGCAAAACTTACCTAGGGTCCGTCAGAAAACATGGACCCCTGACACCGACGAAAGCTACTCTGAAACAAGATATCCATGCGATCGCCAACGCCAGAGTGACACGCCCTCCTCCATGCCGCTGCTCGGCGACTCCAAGTCCACACAACAGAAGCTGCTCCGAAACAGGATATCCATGCGACCGCTGCGTGTACCGTCATCACCATAACGTCAATCCGAGAAAAAGCACAACCGATACCTACTCTAAGCTACTCTAAAACAAGATAACCATGCGAAGAGCAAGTACCGTGCTGAGAAGACAACCTACTTTGGCGAAACACCTACGTCAAGCTATTCTAAACCAAGATACCCATGCGAGACGCAGGCGGGCACCTCCGTCGATCGTCCTCCCAAAGCGACCACGACCAAGCTATTCTAAACCAAAACCGGCGAGGAAGACAAAGCAAAAAACAAACCCCCCCCCCACATCAAAAAAAAAAAACCAGGGGGGAAACGAGAAAGGGGCCCACACGAAAACCCTACGGCTCAAGCTACTCCAAAACAGGATATCTATGCGAGAAGTATATATAGGGTTATAGTCAAGTCCGAGCTACTACGCGCCTTACCCAAGCTACTCCGAAACAGGATACCCATGCGAGGGTCCGACGCTAATGTCAAGTCCGACTAAAGCGAGACACCTATGCCAGGCTACTCTAAACCAAGATAACCATGCGAGACACAGACGTCCGCTCGAAGATACGAACCACCGTGGGTCAAGAGATCGTACGCCTGGCAAGCTACTCTAAACCAAGATAACCATGCGAACCAGGTGAACTACAACATGCCTCCGGGTGTCGACATCCTCTATAATATATAAACAAAACAAACAATTTAACCGGCTATCACATAGAATTTAAAAATTTCACAACAATTTGCACGTTTACAGGTTAAACAACATTAAACGATTACATTAAATTACTATCCCGACGAAAATCCAACAAAATTTCCACTGTCATACGCTGGGTTCCAACGACGTTGAGGCTATGGGGCACCAAGCTGCTCTAAACCAAGATATCCATGCGAGACACCCCATATTCACCAACGCCGCGCTCTCCCCTCATTCTCACTGTTGTGGTTGCTGTTGTTGTCCTGGCTTGAGCCGATCTTCCTTGGCTCGCGAGGACTTGACCCATGCCTTGTATTCCTTCTGGATCCGTTCTCGGGTCTGACTATCGATGAACTCTCAGGGAACAACACATCGCGCACCAGCATCTAGCAGCGACCAAGCCAGTTTTCACCCGGGAACTTCTCAAGCCATTTCAAATTGCGATCCCGGATGTGCACTCCAATGCCCCATCTGAGAAGCACGCTTCGGCTAGCACATCATTCCGAGATTCCCGCAAGGCTTCTTTGACTTCGGGCAACTGCTGGGCGCGGGCCAAACACATCAGGTACATAGTCCGAAACGCCATCAGACGGTACCACAGGCCAGCACGACAATTGTGCTCAGCCAAGACCCGATCGCCCATGACTTTTGTTTGTCCTGTCACGGTCGCCACTTGTTATGCTGCAAACCACGGGGCTCTTGGAATTTAGGCCGTGAAGGCGAGGGCCAAAGAAAACACACACGCCCCGGGCCCGGGCGGAAAAAACAAAACCCAAACCCACCACAAACACCACACACCACACCCCCCAAGAACAAACAATCCCTAAGAAGCCCTAGGGAGGCAGTTTTAGGGTTCAGAATTTTATTATCAATTTCAATATTTTATTGAATATGAAATAACAACAATTTTATAACAGGAGAAAACAAATAAAAACCTAGCTCAAAACATCAACCTAACTTAGGGGGACCTAGCCCTAATCCTCAATGGTACGCGAGCCTCACTACTTGACCCCTGTTCGTGCGCCGGTGCCAAACCCCCGTTTTCAGAAAAACGTCTGACTACCGTGAGCCAGACCACACATAAGAGATATTCAACTTTTTGGTGCGTGCCAAATCGGATGCGGGTTAGTTCCCCCATTCAAATATAATAACGAATATATTGAAATAAATTAAGTATTAAGTTTTATCAACGAATTTAGACACTACAATTTCGATAAGAGAAATTTCAGAATGTTGAAATATTTTCCTATTCATGCGACACGTCATCATTTTCGACGCTCGCAAGCTAGCACAGATAGGCAAAAAGTATCTGGCAGCCTTTCTATTATCTCGAAAATGCACAAACGCAGCGCAGAGCGCAATTCTACTCACAAATATTGATATTTTAAAACTGCTAAAAAGTATGAATCTGCAAGTTCCCAAACGTGAAGATACGAAACCGACACTATATTTTCGATGTAATTTTGACATTTTAAGAGCGGGAAACCCGCCTCAAATAGGGGGTGGCCCTAAATATATAACATATGTGCCTTGGGCATAAATTACGTGTAAGAATTTATAAAAATTATTTAAATTTTGTAGCTTACTTAAATATAATTCATGAGCTACGTATTCGTAAATGTCGTAATAGACTAACCAAATGTGAAAGAATTAACTCAAACAATTGAATTTAAGCCCTAAAATTGTCCTTTAAGCATTTGTATAAAGTCACGTGATCATCAACAGTGCTCACTAATGGGCTGTCGCATGTGGTGCCACATGGAAAAACGCACGGCGAGCGATACTGAATTTCCCCACGTGGGGCACCCCATGGGGTGTCACACGATGCCACATGGTGCCACATGGTGCCCCTCGGGGCACCCCATGGGGTGTCACACGATGCCACATGGTACCCCATGTGGCACCCCATGAGGTGCCCCAAGGGGCACCCCACGCGTTTTCCCCATCGTGTGAAACAGGCTTAAACGGCTTGAAAATTTTATTAAATGCTTGAAACTTGAAACGCACTAATTTACAAGTCCGCTAAGTATGCACGATGAAACGTTTTTGCATTTAGTCCAGTTGCTTGTCTAATTCAATTAATGATCTTTTTTAAAATTTCCGTTCAGTTCCGTGCAATTTCGACTCAATGTTTCAAAATATTTATGAAAAATATTTCAATTATCGCCACTACGTGCGACTATTCTCATTTTGGTGCTTATTTTTGCTTCAAATTCTACGTTGTGCTTTTGCTCATTGTTGTTTTATAGTTCTGCAAAAAAATTTTCACGGGAAATTTAGTGGTTAATTTTTTGGGCTAAAATACCTTACATTATCCAATCAGCGCTTTCTTCTAACTGACTGAGACAAAATTGCCTATTTTGATTGGCTAAAGTGATTGAAAAAAGTCTGACGAAAAAGGTTGCGTCGCTTCATTTTCTGCTTATAGTAGAAAAATGGTCAGAGATAGCCCCGAAAAATTCTTAATCCGCAGAACATTATATACAACTTATATATGTATACTATTTTAGAAAATTAACTCTCTGTGTGAAATGACCCTGGCTTGGAATAACAGCAGTTTCAGTTCACCATAGGTATATTGTTTTTTAATTTTGACATGTACCACAAAATTTTTTGATAAATTAGCAGTGCAATGCACTAGATCTAGACTAAAATTAAAACTTTATATATAAAATATCTAACGTATTATTTATTAATTGGGATTAAACTTATAATTATTATTATAATTGGACTGACTGGGATTCACAATTCACAATTGACTAAACCCAAGTCGAATGCGTGATTGTATGAAATACCTACACATAATTTTTCATTACGATGATCTGTTTCATTCGAACAGAACGTTTTAGACCGAGTCCCTAAAGTTAAACACTATTTGTTAATCCAGATTTCCAGACCAACTTCGAATGGCCCTAGGTGTCCACTAAAAAGTTCTTTTATTAGCTTATCTTTGACCGTAACCACCTAATTCTTATTACTTTGTTATTGCAGTAGTGTACCCTGACATATCTAAAGTCTGACCAGAAAATTCAGAACCCTGAGAGAAAACAGATGGCGTGATTTTTTGTGACTGCTCGCTGTACTCTTGATGCTTGCAATTTGTTCTTATCCGTTGTTCAGCAGCATAACGCAAGCTCTAACGTATATACATATATGAAATGCATGCAGCTCTGTTTTTGGTTTTTTAGTTTTTGGTTTAAGCTATTTTTTAAGTAAGCAGTTCTCAAACTCTATCAGGTTATTTTTAACTAAAAAGCATACATCGTGTTCATTTGTTATCAATTAATAGTTGTTGACCTGATTTACGTAAGTTTGGAAAAACAAAGCAAACACAGCTATGTAGTGTACTTCACATGAGACATAGGCAAACCCCCAAGGCTTGAGCGTCAAATTAATTATGATAACAGCTTTTTAAGCTTTATTGCATTAGCACACTACAGATGAGGCCATTAATAGAGGATTTGTTGTCTTCAGTTTTTTTGTATCGTCTAGTTGACATGGTTTTGCGTGACGCACATTGAACTTGACCTCGAGATAGTGAAGCTGTTTTGCTGTCAGCATGACTTTATGACTGTAATTTAGCTACTAAACAAGAATCTCAGCTGCTTTCGTTAATTCTGTTTTCTTGAATGAAAGTCTAAGTACTGACACACTTGACCACTTTGTTAAGTGAGCTTAGATGTACATAGTAGCTAATTTTCTAGAAAAGGAAAGGTAAAAAGTATAGAAATAAAGGAACTTTTTACTTGAAACTTTTACTTTTAGATAGGTAATTTTAGATTTATTACTTGCAACGTACATACTAGTTTTAACTTCTCATTATTGTTTCAGCAAACTATGTAATTCACTTAACTATCCAATAGGCTTTGGCTCTTTAGGGACTACCTACACTTGCTAGCATGATTAACAAACTGTCAAACTGACTCAAAATGACATAGTTTAACCAAGTTGACTTCAGTTGTTTGTGTGCTTAATTGTGTCAGAGAATCAGCGAAGTTGAGTGATTTTTAGGTTTTTTCATATTTCCCAACCGTCCTTAAACTCAGCAACATCACAAATGAGGGTTGATGCGCAAAGTCTGTTGATTTAGAGCAAATTTTCTACATTTTATTGTTTTTGTCTAAAGTCTGACAAGAATCAGTTGCACCACTTGAGAAAACGAAACATCTGATTTCGTTACGAAAAGAATCGCTTTTGACTATCAAGAGTACAGCAAGTAGTCGCAGAAGTCATGCCACTAAACTACATAAATAAGTGGCGCATCTATTTCTTGTTAAGCTTTAGTTACTCGTTGTTACCGTCACGGGTTCATAATTGTGACAATAATAAAATGTTTGTCTCAAAAGTTTCAGCTTTTCTACGCGTTTTACCCCTTAGCAGGAAAAAGTAGTACGTACATACAAATTGCAAAAATATAGATCAGCAAAACAACACTATTGAGAAATAAGTCAAAAACATTTGGTTATTACCAAGAGTACATAATAGTGTCTCACTCTTTATAGAAGAAGAGTGAGACACTCTCCTTTCTGCCTGTGTTATAGCGCAGGCAGATGCGCTGGTCGTTTTGAAGCCACATGTTGCCGTTTTATGCAACATGTGACTAGCCAATCACAAGCGAGCTTTGCTTCTGATTGGCTAGACGCCTGTGCACGTCCTCCAATCAGCACGCAGGCGGCCTCACGTGCTCCAATCAGCACACTGGCCGCCATTACAGCCATTTCAGTATTAAATTTTGCCATGATCGGTCGGGTTGAGGTGTTTTTTGTTTTTTTTGACCCGAATTGTATTTCGCCTACATTTTTATCACCGTTTTCAGGGAATATTGCTAGTATGTGCTGAATATGATGTTAACTGGTACGTTAAATGTGTTTTTGAGTTAAGTTAAATTTTCAAGCAATAACAGGTGAGGCCACCTGCGTGCTGATTGGAGCACGTGCACAAGCGTCTAGCCAATCAGAAGCAAAGCTCGCTTGTGATTGGCTAGTCACATGTAGCATAAAACGGCAACATGTGGCTTCAAAACGACCAGCGCATCTACCTGCGCTATAACACAGGCAGAAAGGAGAGTGTCTCACTCTTCTTCTATGAAGAGTGAGACACTATTATGTACTCTTGTTATTACGAATGTCTTGGCATATTCTTTTACTTTTGAAAATCATTATTTTAAGTTGATTATTTACGCTAAAAGCTTCGTTCTTACTTTACAGGGTTAGTTTCCCATGTATTACGGTTTTCAAAACGCCTCAGAGAAACGGCGATTCGGCTATAGGTGATCATAGTCAGTTATTATACACTGATTTGCATAGGATCGCCAGCAATAACTGTGGCAACAAGCCCAATCTGCGGCAAAATCTTCAGTAAGTATCAAGCATTCTTTTTACGCGGCCCCCTCAGGGGCCGCGTATATACTATATTCAGATTCTCAGATTTCTGTGTAATTTCGGGTAGGTCGATTTTCCTACGTTAAATTACACTGTTGAGGCAGGTAGGTCGCCTTCAGTCGGACTGAATAATTCCAGTTTCGAAAGATATAAAGCCAAACTTGCGAAATCAAAACAGGTTGCCCGGGGTGATTCGAACGACCGACCTTCTGATTTGCAATCAGATGCTCAGTCAAGACAAGACGCTTTACCATCTGAGCCAACCGGGCTTGAACTGGTTGACTCTAAATAAAATTAATTGCAGAAGCCGAAGAGCAGCAGAAGACAGACTTGCGTAAGCCTTACGTATTATTATTGATCTGTAACAATCGACTATTTACGTTATTTTAGTGATTGCAAACTTCGACGAAACACCGTTACGTATAGTGTACCTGTATCGAGTCCGGTATGATACACTGACGGGTAAATCACATAGTTGGTAGTAGCATGACAGATCGTGCGCATTATGCCAATTCTTCGCCAGCCAACAACGTAACTCGATGGTCTAGCGGATTGATTCTCCCTCTCGGTGCGACAGATCTGAGGTTCGACTCCCAATCGAGAAATTTTTTTTATTTTTTCAAAATCATGTTTCATTTTGGCGCGCATATTGATTTGTAAAATACAATATTAACTACAATTATTTTTTTCGCAACACAGTAGCTGATCTGTAATTAAACAATTAAATTTCCTATTGTCGAAAGGTTACCGCAGAGGCTCAATATTGACACCCCGACGTCTATAAAATAAAAATTTCTCACTCAACAGACGTGTTTGTTGAGTTCGCAGTTAACCAGCAAGACTTATCAGCAGTAGATGCGTACATAAATCGAGATTTACTAGTCTTTTATCCACAAATAATGGCCGCGTTTTATATTTCCTGTGGAATATTGACACTCAAGCCTCACATTTTAACCACTCCTCACTCAGCAGAAGAGCTTGTTCAAGTAAACTGACCAGAGGTCAGTTAAAACCTGTTGTGCAGCGGTATCTATACGGTAGGTATAGCTGTACCTCTAATAATTAAAATCTATAAAATCAATAAATGAATTAGTTTAACTGGTGAAAGCTCCAATAATTGGGAAAACTAATCATTAAAAAAATTCTACCGAAACTCGGGATCGAACCAAGGACGTTTAGATCTTTAATCTAACGCTCTCCCAACTGAGCTATTTCGGCCACACTTAAGAACAGATACAATCTTGTTTCTAGTCTATCTACATGAAATCTGATGCTCATCCAATTTTAATGTTAACAGACCTATTTGTTGCAAAAATACTTTCCTGAATTATAATTTCACAATTTCTGTTGAGTAAGGGTTGATGATCATACAAATCGTCAAACTAATCAATGATGTTTTTTTGTACAAATGATTTTACTCCATCACATTGAAGACTCGGATGGCTTAAATGATAGTTCTAGTTTAGATTTGCGCCGGAGTGTTCGATTCCGTCCCGGATATAAATTTTTGCATTACATGACTGGCATTGCACATAAATGAGTTTCCGCCAGCTCTTGTAATTTAACACTGAAGCCATCAGAATTAACGTAGGAAATCATGCAAAAGGCATGTGACGCCCGCGTTGTTGAACTGATGCACAGGTTACACAAACCAACTGACAACAGATAGAACACAAGCTCAGTGTTATTGTCCAGAATCAAAATTAAAGACCTGTTGTGCTGTGGCACAACAGGAAAAAATTAGCACAAATTTCCGATACCTACTAGACTTTGGCGTTTTTATCAGTTATGCTGGATTATAATCGATATTGCAGGCCCTGGCTATTTTTCGCTATTTTTCAAACGCCGAAAAAAAAATTTAAAATGTTGACGATCTAGCGGAATCGAACCGCCAACCTTTCGCTTGCCAAAATCGCTCTAAGTTATTAAAATACTTGAGGGGGGCTACCCAGGTCAAAAATCAAAGTTCTCCAATTTTGCTTATTTTCACATATGTTACTCCCCCAAGGCACCTCTACCTCAGATAAGAACAATTAAGCTTGAAGGTGCACTTTTGGTTCAGTGCGTTTGTCAGTGTATTTACATAGGCAAAAGCACGCCAAAAAGCCGAAAAGTAGCCCTTATTTGGACAGTTCTAGCACAAACCACATAAAACCAATCAGGCTGAAACTTGGCATAGTAGTAGCCCACATGTATGCGCAAAATCGTATGATCCGGATTTTTGATATGTATTTTCAAATCGAAAATCGAGGGCGAAATGTGAAAAAATGGCCGTTTTTTGGACCCGCCAAATTTGAGTGATTTTACATTTGGCGTCACTGCTGAGGCCATGGGCAAAACTTCAAAAAAATGGATCATAGAGGTCGAGATATGACGTTAGGCTATCGAATCATGTAAAAATCAGCCTCGTCAGTGTTAACAAAAATTTCGAGTGAAGGAGCGCTTTGCAACCACAAAACTTTTTTTTGCGCCTATGATTTACACGTAAAATTGAATTTTTGGGAGCGCCTAGTGAAAGTTTGGCAAAAGCACTGGTTCGAGTTTGTTATATCTGCGATGCGCCTTCCCTGGGGCTGCATTGTGTGCAAATTTGAAGCGAATCGGAGACCCTAAAATTTTCACTTTTTCAGGTAGCCCCCCCTTAAGCAGCTTTTTCCGGAAACCTTAGAAAAGTCTGTACGTAGATTCTAGCAGCACACGTTTATGCCAAACACGTTACGTTACAGATTTCGATTTTTCAGTCGCCATTTTCAACCATTTGTTTGGAGCCAAAGTAAGTGAAAGGTCCAATATTTTACCAACGGTGGCAAGTTTTTCATCTGTTTTTCTGACAATATTTTGAAGGCTGTTGCTATTTTGCAAACTTTAAAACTTTTGCTTCACTTAATTTGACATTTCTGACCTCACACTGCACTACATTGCTAATTACGGCGGAACTAAAAAGTGCTGCTAATTTAAAGACACCCTGCCGCTTACCAAGTAGGCATTTTTGGAAAAATAACTTTTTTTGAGCCAAATATGCGTGTTTCAGTGTATTGTATCATGAAATTATCTGGCTTAGTTATTCAAATATAGCGGAAACATTTCAGCCCTAATATTTCACACTTAAATTATTTCATTCCTCCGTAGCTGAGTGGGTCCGAAAACTCGTTTTGAGTCATTCAGCTTGTTCTAGTTATTAAATCTCAAGTTGTTTAATGCTCAAAGCTCCTGTTGTAAGCATCCTAGATATATAAGGCTCGTTCTAACGGAACTAACTCGGAAAGACTTTCACAGTACAAATAAGCAGCATGCAGTTCAGTGGCGTGTGTTGATGTTGTTCAGATCATACAGTAACCCAGTTTTTTTGTTAGTTACACAAGAAATGACAGAAAACCTTCTGTTGATCATTTTGTGTCAAGTTCGACGAGATACATAACTCGAGTTGCATCAAGTACAACACTCTCAATCTATTTTGTGCCTCGCTAGAAGTCCTCGGTCTTTTATGGCTGGTAGATGTCGCGTACACAGAACACACGGAATTTGAGCCCCTCACGCATAAGTGCTATTTACGCTATTTGCGCTATTATTGTGTCCAAATTATAGCTAGCAGTTTCACTAAATCAAAGAGATTCAACACATTCTGTTCACGTTCCCATTAGATGACGTTTAATTACACACAAAACACATTTAAGAACTAAAATTTTTTTAAAACACTTCCAGTTAGATTAGATCTAGTTTTGTTACTTTTATACCTACAGGGATGTATGTAGTAATGTTATTTTTGATGAGAAACATTTTGTGAAACATTGACTGGAATCCACAAAAATGGAGTTCAACTTAAGCCCTGTCTAAGTCGAATACGTGATCGTATGAATGGACATTATATAATTTTTCAATGGAATGCTCTATTTCATTCAAAATGAAGGTTTTGGACCAAGAGTAAAGTTACTGCGACAATTAATCTTTTTATGAAAGTTTTTGTATGATATGAGAAACAGGGCCTATGAGACTTGGGGCTGTGGTGTAGTGGTTAGCATTCTCAACGAGTACGTGAGGATTCCAGGTTCGATTCCCGGTGCCTCCATTTCTTTATTTCTCCTAGGGGGCTCCATTTCTTCGTGGTTTACTATTGCTTTCAACATCGGCAGCTTTTTGCAGCTGTTTGCTGGTCACGTTTTGTTTGCAAGTTTTTTAATTTACTAATGAATTTAGCCTGAAAGCCAAAATTATAATAAATGAATTAATTATCACAGTGACAAAAAGTCTCACATAATTGTACTTGTGAGTAATAGTGCCAGTCTAGTTTTTCTGATAGGTAAGAAACATATAATAAGTTTTGCAGAGCTGGTGATTTTTCTCTATTGATGAAAAATTATTTCTTTCTAAAAATAAATAAATAAAGGATTGTTTGCTATTTAAAAACTAGAAAAAACTGATGAAATTAAGAAGACCAAAGTATAATATTTGTCATTTTATTTATTTAGCACTTATAGTAAATGAATGTAAACTAGGTATGAAATGGCTACTTTGGTTAGCAGGTGACAAAAAACGTTACTGCTGAAACACACATTTATATACATTTTTTTTAAATTTTCCCATTAATGTTACAAGTTAATAATCTTGCAGTGAACTGCACCAAATTGGATTAACTTAACTCTGATCAGGAGCTAAACTCCAGTGAAATAGATTTAGTTAAATCACAGCCAATTCCCAGCGTAACCTCAATTTTCAACTAAATCTTAAGCGCCAACTTCGCTAATATTCATTGATTTGAGGTAACTGATTTAAGAAATTTAAGCCTGAACTAAATCGGTTTAAGCTAGTCGTCAGTTAAGGGGGTAGTGTCGCGAAAGCAGTCAATTTTGCGTAACTGTAAAACATTTTTAGAAAAAGGTAAGACATCGTTCTTTATGTATTTTGAAAATATATGTTGAGGCAAGTATTTTCGCCAAGTTTCATCAAAATTGATGCAGTATACTGTTTGCAGTGAGGTCGCAAAGTCAGAAAAATGACGTTTTAAAAACCTATTCACATTCGATTTTTTCGTCACAATTATCAACTTATTTGTTTACTTTGTTTACATAGACTAAAAGGACATATGTTGTAGTTTATGCACACAAAATTTAGTGCAAATTGCTTGAGTGGTTGCGGAGTAATACCTGTTTGAACTGTGAAACTGTGCGTAAACAGTGAAGTACTCACAGCAATAATGATAAATTGTGAAAAATTTAGACGCTTATTTTAAAATCAAAAGAAAAACGAACCTTTATTTTTTTTTTTCTTATTTGTGGCAAAAAACTGTGCCTCCGCACGTTATGTGTGCTTCACAAGCTGGCCAATTTGATATCTGGCTGAATTAGTTGAATTCTCATGTCCTTATTGTGTAATGTCTGGCTTACAATCGGTGATTGGTTCAAGATATTGGTAGATATTGGTAGTCTACTGTCTGGCAGTACTTATTTAACACAGAATAGCATTGGACTAGTTTCTCAGTGAACGTACAAGTTCAAAGCAAAAAGATCTCTTTTTGCAACCTATGAGCAAAACTGCTTTCGCGACACTACCCCCTTAATGCGATTTGGTGCAGTTCACAGTTGTATTATAAAACCCACGTATTGCCTTGCAGTCATTCAGGCGTATAAAAGCTTAAATTCATCATATGCTCTGATTGGGGGATTGTCTTTGCCTCAGGCAAAATATGGCTGTATTATGTGATTACGTTTTTAGCATAATTATTTGACCCCAGGGAAGAATTTAGACATTATTATCAAAAAAATAATGGTGAAGCCTCAGTTTCTTTCAAACTGGCTTATCTAAATCTGCGAAATTCGAGTTTCATGACAGCATTCTTTCTTTCTCAACTGTAAAATTGACGTCTCTTGAGTGAAATTACAGCTAGTTGTTTTTGTTTTATTTCAAAGCATCAAAAATTGAAAGCATTTTGAGCGTCTGTATGTAAATTCTATTAAGCTGGATTGGTTAAATCTCAATGTTTTAAAATTTCAAAAAACTATGGTACTTTAAATTTGTCAAACGGTTTTCAAAACATTGTAGGCGTCCGCGCATTAAGAAAATGTTGTTATTTATCAAATTAATAAATATCTAGCCAGTTTTTGTCTGGATATTTTATCGCACGCCACAGGATTAATCACATTTTATATACGAGTATATAATACACATGACACTATTTCTGTAGTCTCTGTAGGAGGTGTACAACAATTGAAATAGGTGATGAAATAACTGATTTAGGTAAACTTCAGGTATCCAACAACCTTCAACAACTTGAATAATTTTTTCAGTCCTAGAATCATTTTTTATCTTCTTGTCAAGTGTCAAGTTCTGATGGACATTATTAATTAACAAGCCCAATTTTCGGCAAAAAACATTCAGTGAACAAAAAGTTTTAATTTTCAAGTACATTGGCCAGAGGCCATCGTAAACCTGTTGGGACAGCTAACATGTAATTTTGATGCACACGTACTAAACCTGTCTGCTAATCAGACTGCAAAACCTTCAGATTTCGTTCAATAGGCAAGTTGCTAACATTTTATCTGCAAAGTTTCCAAAACTAGGTTTTGTTGTAACATAGGCACATTATGGAATAAATTAGTAGGCACTCTTAGCTATAAAATACAAGACCGCAAAATGGTGTAGTGGTTTAGTTGTTGTACTCATAAACCGAAGGCTGATGGATCGATTCCGGGGAAAGCAATTTTTTGTAATCTTTTTTACCATGCCTGTGTAACGGCGGAAATTGCAAAGGCAGTACATTAACAGAAGCAAGCCGGCAAGGTAAGTAAGTAGGTAGACAGAGGCGATTTGACGGAGGCGGACGTGTAAAACAAACTCCGCACATGAACACTTTAACGTTAGCAGCGCACTAAGAATACAAAATCAAAATTAAAGACCTGTTGGGCTGTAGCCCAACAGGAAACAAGCAGCAGTTTGCTGCAAAAGAAAAACAGAAAAAACTTTGCAGGAGTTTGTCACATCTGACAAAAAACCTGTTGCGAGCTCATTTTTATTCCGACTTGGATAAAAACTTTCACCAAACTGCTAAATTCTATTGGAAACATTTTTTAAGGAAGACTAAGGCACTGTGGCTAAAAAATAGAAAAAAGCCAATCAACTGTGCTTGAGCAACGAGCTGGATTTGATTCATACCCGAATCAAACAGGTTAAAACGTTCAAACCTGTCACAGAGTTTTCCTGTAGAACCATTTTCTAAATATCACTGGGGGACTATCGCATTTGCATGAAAACATAGTTTCAAAATTAGCGAACATGTGCTGCCAGAATTCGTGTGCACACTAAACTTTAAAATATTTTTATAAAAAACGATAAGGAGTACTATTTGGCTTTATTTTCCAACCAGCAGTTCTGTCAAGCTCAATTTTTCTGACTCAATCAAATTCTTCAAGCGAACATACACGGACGGCCATGACTAGGCAAAAAGAGGCTTGCTTTTTCCTCTCGCCCACTCGATTTATTACTTCTATAAAGTTATTATGAGACAAATATGCTGAACACTGGAAAATAAAAGTTTTGTGCAAAAGGTTGTCCGCAAAATATGTTAGTTAAAAACCCTTCATTCACATACTGTAACAAAATGTCAAATTGTGACAAAATGACACAATTTGATTGTAAACCCTTTACTTGGTGATAACGTCAATTTTCAGTAAATGCCAAAATGCCAGTTTTGAGCCTGGAATTTCACATGTTAACCCCATACATAAGAAACTTGGCCAAACTTTTGTATCAGCTACAACTGAAACTTTGTCAACAACACTAGCGTAGTTTGCATTTCTGAGAGTCAAGAATAAAGCTTCAGCAAAAACCCGAAGCAGTTCCAAATAGGAACAGCCACTTCGCTTGAGCAAACAGCTGGATTTGATTCATACCTGAATCACACGGGTTAAAACCGTGAAACTTGTCACACTATTTTTCTTCGGAAACAGTTCGTCGATTTTACTTGGAGACTGTTAGAGCAATTAGATTTGTACACATAGCACACACAGACGCGCACAGATCTCTCGCCAAGCTTTACGTTGCCACTTCACAGAAATTCTACAGACAGAAGCCAGCTTGTTGTGCAAGTCATTCACAGGCATTATGAATTACACACACACGCACACACACCTACGGTTAGTTTTATCACACAGCCTTACGTTTTGTACTAGGGTCATCATAAGGACCTGTTGCGGTGTGCCGCAACAGGAAAAAGTCTGACACATCCTGACAGTCTTGAACATAAGAGGTGGAATGCATAAAGGCAGTCTCCGGAGACTCAGTCCAGACTATGTCTAAGCCCTTAGACTAACACTTTTAAGACTAACGTGTCAGAACACCCTTTGGAATTTGTATGTAATACGTGTAGAATTTTTCGTTACGATGTTCTAAAAATACTAATCGGTATGCATAAAGAACGTCAGTCTTAGGTTAGTCTTGGTTTTCCATTCAAAATTAAGACATGCTCTTCAGCTAGTCTAAGGCTAGTCTAAGCCTTATTTCAGCACATTAAATTATATTATATTAATATTTTTGAAAAATTAAAGCCTGAGGAGTGTTGTCAAAGATCATGTGTATGTTTTCAAGGTTTTTTAACCAATTTTAAAGGGGTTTTTGTGAAATAAGATAACCACGAAAAAATGCAATTTTAAGCTAACGGTAGCAATAGTTATGGTTTAGGATGTGTTAAACTTCGTCTTATTACTCAATATTGTACAAAAAATTTTTCAAAAATTTTTGTTGCAAAATCATCAATGCTATACTAATAAATGCATATTTGCACATTTCGAAGGTATCGACTTGCACCCAACAGTTTAAAAAAAGTTTTTATGACTGTAGAGACTCTTATAAACAATATTTCAGTGTAATTTTCAAGACTCAGCTAAGACTACCTTTCAGAATACCGATTAACGTCAGTCTTGGGAGACTAGGTCTAGACCCAGTCTTGAGTTCGTCTTACATCTTTAGCGTGTGCAAAAATCACCTGATATTTCGTAACGATGGTCTTAGGCTAGTTTTGTTTAAACGTAGTAAAGACTGCGTTTAGCTAAGACTGCCTTTAGACTGCCTTTATGCATTCCACTGAAGTAGTCCCGAATACCTACTCTTTCGAATGTTTTGCCGTCACTGTCTCTATAGCAAAAAAAATGGAAAAAATTGAACAATTTGCTGATTTTATTAAACTTTCTAATAAATTCAGCATGAAACCTGTGCATCAACGCTTTTTGAGGTTTTGAAAAGCCACGAAAGGTACATAGTTGGTGTATTTCTCCACACTTTTGCACGATATAGGCTTCAGCTTTGCACAGTTGTTTATTTTTATTGTTTATTTGAGCATTATTATTACTTTCATAAACTAAATTTCCAGAAATTTTTTTATGATTTTCATTGCTCAGAGTTCGACTTCAAAAACAAATAATTACTTTTTTCAAACGCAGTAAGATAGTAAAAAGCTAGACGTTGAAGTAAGTACATAGAGAACCATTACAATGTGACATATAAAATTTGACTAGACCCTATGTAGTTTAAGCAGAGCTATCGTTTGCCGAGAATTCACTCACATCCAAGAATCATGTGACATGATAACGTCATCACGTCATCTGACATTTTGCCGCAAGCGTTCTGTCATGCCGTACTAATTAGTATAGTAAGGTTTTACTTTTATAAACTTCTTTTCTATGTTCTAAGGTAACCCCCGATTCCCGGAGCACCTTTTTAATGAATTAACTTCAATCATCAAGATCAAGTCAACAAGTAGGCACAATAATTAAGCCAGTTTTTATATAATTTATTGAAACTATATTAGATTTACTTCAGGGCTAATTTCCTATTTTTTAATCTGCCCTTAGGCCATAAAGCACTATTTTATTCTACTCTTTGATCTGGATATTTTTCCTACTGTGAGATTGTAGGTATTTATGCCAAGGGCATATTCATTTTCAGTGTTTTTGTTCGCCCGCTTACTTATTATTTATTATTATTATTATTTAATTTTATTAAATTAAATTATTATTTAATTTAACTTATTTTGCTTAATTCTTTTCTGTCCATCTATTTATTTTTTCAATAAATCCAAGTTTCTGCTTCATTACAATTTTGTGACCTTATTAGGTAAAAGGACTGTATTTCAGCTGTGTAATTTACTGTTTACAAAAGCCTTCTGGTAAATTGTTGAGCAGCAGAAAACCATTAGCAATGGATATATGGTGCGTGAGCGGGCGATAATGTTCCAAGAGTTATTTGCCTAACTCCTCAAACATGTTTTTGATCCGTGGGAACTATTTTTTAAGACAGATGGTAAATGCAATATTCTATTTACCATCTTCCAATTCGGGATATGCTATTCCAAAAGATACTTTCAGGTTTTACCGGCGGACTATATAATTAATTTTTAACCTGGCTTATTATTAATTAGTATTAAAGTTTTATTTTATTTACAGAGTTTAAGATTTTCTTTCTAGCTTTGAAGGCGAATCAAATTAGCATTAACGAAATCTCAATTTAGACGCTATGTAGCGTCTTACATACCTTTTTTTACATTCAAGATTAATTAATTAACAATCAAGATCAAGAAAAGTTAATATTAAATAAATTAATTTTAGAATTAGGCATTTCTGACTGGAATGAAAGGACTTCATTCCGACGTTTCATTTTTGACCAATGGAAACTTATTTAAAGGGTTGCCTAACGATAATTGTTTTCTAATTCTTAAGTATTTAAAATAGATTTAAAAGTTTTCAGCCTTTAATAATTAATATCAGCCTGATTTAATATGGAAGTATTTTACAGTTTTAGTTTAACGGTTCAGTCTAATGTCTTAAACAGTTAGGAATTTTTAAAATGGGTGATCGGAAGATCTTTTCTACCTGTTGTATGATAGTTGTGAATGTTTCAGATATTCAGGTTTGCTCTCTGAGATTAGGCTTCAGGCTTAGGCTTAGAGTCAGGGCTTAGGCTTATAGCTTAGGGCTTTGGCATCTTATTTTTCTTCTTTGATCACCCATTTTAAGAGAACCTTTGTCTTTGTTAGTGAGTTAGTTTTTGTTTTGTTAGTTTTTGTTTTAATTATAAAAATAACTGAAAAAACCACTCCAGAAAAACTTCATCAAGTTATTTCGCAGTTTTAAGTTCAAGGACTGAGCTAGGGCCTCAACTTTAATATTTTATCTTAGGGCCATTTCCTAAAATGGATTAGATTATAATCTGTTTTGCCAATCACTCATAATATCGTGTATAAATTTATACGAAATTTGCGTACCACCTCCCGCTTGTGCACAAAATGTTTTAAGTCTACCGCAACATTGAGATAAGTTATTAGGCAAACAAATTTTAATCCAATCCGTTTAATCCATTCTAGGAATTGGCCATTAATTTCGAAGTTGTCACTGTGCGCATTAGGTGAACTCTAAGGCATCTTATCTGAACAGTTGGGGAAATTCAGCATAACGTTCTTTCAGATGACAAGCAGATGTAAAAATTAGCCAAATTTACATAATTAAGTAATTTTAAAATCCCTCACGCGTTCCCCAAAGCAAACTTAATCAGTCTAAGGTGTTTTTCTAAAACTCTACTTTATCGTGCATAATGAAGTTTGAAATCTTGAGGTTTTTCAATACAGTTTCATAACCTAAATAATTATGGTCACGAAGCTAAGATTTTCATTTTCGCTTGACTTTTGCCGACTGTTTTTGGTTTTATCTTGTTTTTATTTCTAGGTAAAAAAATGTCACCGTGTCGTCCTGAAACTTGTTTTATCGCATTTTATCTATTAATAAAAAACATGAGACAAAAAACATCTCGCCGAAAATTTATTTTTGGCATTCTTCATTTTTTTGTACGTTTTGTTTATTATATTGTATATGTATTTTATATATTCTTTTGGGTTTTTAATACCACCTTTTTTGCAATGATAAATTGGCGGACAAAGGAAAAATACTTGTAAAAATTGGTCAAAAATTTTTTCCAAGTTTGCTGCAGTAAAATAATTAAGTTAAGTTTTGTTTATCTCGATTTCAGTTGGTTATATTTTAAAATTATAAATACAGATGCTTTTTAACTTTTCGTTTTCCTGCGCTTTTAAACAACTTTTCAAAACATTTTCAAACAGTTTTTTAAATTATTTTTGTTTATTTTAGGCAAATGTTATGAAGTAGAAGACAAATTAATAATTCTGAATTTCAACTACAACAAACATAAAGCTCCTTTAACGAATGAAATTATTTTAGGTTCATTGAAAATCAGGCGTTTTCAATAGATGTCTAATTGTAATGTCTAATCCATACGAAACTGTTTGAAATTCTTTGGCTGAAGTTTTATCAAAACATTACCCTGTAAAGATAATGATTTGATCACGCTGAAGCGCTAAGACAGCTACTCTTTTTCAGTGGCATTTCTTTTCTTTTCTTTTTTCTTTTTTCTTTCTTTTCCTTTTATTTTATTTCTATTTTTCGTTTTCGTTTTTGTTTTCATTTGCCTTTCGTTTTCCTTCAGTTTTCAAGATTCGTTTTCTCCCTAACTCATGACAGTAACGATTAATTCACAATTCATGAAATACTTATTTGCCGTAATAAGTATTTTTATGTCGCACAAGATTTTTTGCTCAACCTCAAGTTTAGTTATCAAGCAAATAAATTTTAACCTAATTTGTTTAGTGCAACTTGGGATTTCGTCCTTATAGTTTGACTTACAATGTGAGTTTCTTACCGGCGTCATAGAAAAAGTCACTTTGGTTGGTTTGGTCAACTTTAGGGTTCTTGGCGTACTTTTGCCTATGTAAATACACTGACAAAACTGAAAAAAAACTGAACCGAAAGTGCACCTTCAAGTTTAATTGTTGTTAGGCTATCTGAGCTGGGGTGCTGGGGGAGTAAAATTTGTGAAAATAAGCAAAATTGGAGAACTTTGATTTTTGACCTGGGTACCCATTGCGTAACCACCCTTGTTTAAAACTCCAACTTTTCAAAAATGTAAAACAAACCAACGGGGTTAGATCGAATCGCAGACATTTGATTTCTGATTTGCAGTCAAATGCTCAGTATTTTGTGCAGTGACATTCCAGTTACACAGATGCCCCGGTTCACACAGTCACTTTTTACCTTTATACTTTTTACGTTATACTGTTTACTTTAGCAAAAAAGTGTTAAGACGCTTTAGTATTTTAGCCCTTTGTAAAAAGTAAATAGTAAAAAGTATGGGCCTTATAGACCGACGTACGTTTCCTGAGTTGACCGTGTCAAGTGTTGTTTGAAAGTTTTAAAGAATCCTAACCACTGCTGCTTGGAAACTGTATCGTCCTTACGTATATTGCTTTGACTCAAACTGACGTTCAAACTTTATACTGTACTTAGAACTTTTGTTCATGACAAACTTGTCTTTGATCATTGAAAGTTTGTGTCTAGTTAGTTTTTCCGGTTATGTGGAGATAACGGTTGACATTTGTAAAGAATAGAACCGTACGCAAAACAGTTGGCTTTTCCAGACTGTGAAGACGGCATGTTTTATATTTAGACTGGAAACTGTAGATACAGAATTGTAAACTACAACTACAACAGCAACTACAACTTCTGCTACTACTCTGCAGCATTTTGCGTTTATTTTTGTGTGCATAAATTACAACGAATGTGATTTTAGCCGAGGAAAATAACCGAAACAAACAAATCGATAATTGAAACCAGTTTACGAATGTGAATAGGTTTTCTAAACGTCGTTGCAAAGTTGACTGCTGCCGCGGCACCACCACCTATACTGACATTAGCTCAACGTACATACGAATCAATAATTTGGAAACGCATATTTATTACTTAAAATACTTATAATATAGTATATATGTGCTATATATCTAAAATCTTAGTTATGTAAGTTACATATGTATATTTATCTGCAGGCTGAGAGCAGCAGACACATAAAGTAACTGAACCATAAAGTACTTGTGGTAGTTTAACTTAAGATGGACGCGGGTCAAAACTTTCGACCTACGACCCAATTCGCGCCGTACAACTTGACCCGCGACCAACTTTGACCCACCATTTTAAGATACAATACCTTATTATACCTGATGATTGATTGTTTTTAGCTCATGCCCAAGTCTAATTTCCAAAGTGTACATTTTTTCTGCAATCGAATGGCATTTTTCAGTACCCGTATTTTTCCAGAATTGAAACCCTGAGTTGTAATTTTTTCAGGTTTCGTGATAAGAAACAAATTTAGAGATTCGCGGAGCGTTAAAATAGACACCTGCAGATTGACCCACGGCTCAAATTGTTTGACCCAACCCAATCCAACCTGCGGTCCCTTGAGTTAGGTAGACGAATACATTGTTTGTCATATCAGTATGGGGGGATGATTTGGATACTTCATGACTGTTTCACTTTATAAATTTACTTTTGGATATGTTTTTGTTCAGAGCTTAGCTCAGAACTTAGCTTTAGCTCAGAACTTGCCCAGAGGTATTTTATCCATCGCAAACCCGGGCGTATTTCTTCCCCCCCCTTGATTTTTTTGGGAGAATATTTTGTCCTGTGACATCGCAAACCGTCGCAAAACCCGACTGTTATTCAGTTGTTGATTAACCAAATAGCTTTGAGGTCAAACAATTAATCTTATAATTATCTCTTCGATAATTTGTTTATCGGCTCATATTATCTGCATATTTATCATTTAATCCGATATTATATTAAGTTTATGACGTCACAACTAACATTCTTTTGTGTTTTCAGAAGCTGCTTATACAGTAATTCGATGATTACTATTGTTTATCTCAATAATTAATTAATTAAACTGCTGCTGCTATGTTGCTGCTATAGCCACAATGCTAAATAGTAGTGGAGCCGTAATGTACAATTGTTCCATTTACCCTAGCGACCCGGATCCCGTATATAAACTTTATTCCTACATCGTGAACGGGATTTTAATGGCTGTAGTCGTGATCGTTGGTGTCATCGGCAATAGTTTGACCATGTTCATTCTGTCACGTCGTAGAATGCGAGCCAAAATCAGCGGTTATTTCATAGCCCTAGCTGCCTGGGACAATACCCTTTTGCTGACGTCTTTAGTGCTTTATGCTAAGGCGGGTTTACAATACGGGGAGCTACCGTCCTATGGAGAACACGTGTTTGCATACTTAGCACTGTATCCGATCAGTAATATAGCCACCACAGCATCGGTATGGATTCTATTGGCTACGGCTATTGAACGGTATCTTGCTATTAGCAGGCCATTACAACATCAGCGGACCTATACAGCTGCTAGAATCCGATTGATTCTGGTGGCAACCAGCGTTTTAGCGGTTCTGTTTAATATTACAAAGTTTCTGGAGATCACTTTGATCTGGTGCTTACCGGCTAACGACTCTGAACCCATTCCAGGTATTGTAGTGACCAATCTGCGCCTAAGTACGCCCTATTTTGTGATATATCACGTACTGCTAAGTGTTTGCTTCATATATTTCGGCCCGTTTTCCGTGCAAGCAGTGCTTAGTGTCCTGATATCCTATCATTTGCGCAAATCCATGCAGTATCGCAAGAAGTCGGTTTACCATCAGTGCAAGAAACGCGACAACTTAGAAGCTACTATGACCAGAATGTTCGTTATAGTATGTTTCAAATTCCTTCTTTGCTTTACCTTACCCACAGTTCTGAATATCTGTGAGGTGGTAATTTCTGCGGGTAACTTTTTCCGCGACACATCTTTGACTTACGCGGTTGATTTCAGTAATTTTCTCGTCGTCTGTAATTCTGCCTTCAACTTTCCAATTTATATGACATTTTGCACCAGATTTCGCAAAGAGCTGTTCAGTCAATTAACTTGCCACAAGTTTGACAAAGTGCGTGAAAGCAGTCTGGTGTTGCGTCATACTCGCACTAATGGCGCAAGTTTTTGCGCCACGGAGCACGATGGCTTGTTGCGTACCGCCAGATCAACCTATTCGCGTCGACCCACCTACTATACCGAGATCTCACCTACTCAAACGGATAGCACCTGGCACGTGCCAGAGGCAAACACTACTTTGACCTCGCCTGGAACTACAAATAGTCTGGAATAAAAAAACGCCACTTTTTAGTAGAATTGTACATAAGAGTATGTGAAATAAAAGTATTGTACTGAGCGAGGTGTTATTGTTTTTACAGGGGCCGCGTATATATACTACATATATTCAGAATCACAGCTCTCAACGTTAATTTGGGTAGGTCAGGTACGTTTTGCGACTAGAAGTTTTTTCCTGTTGGGCCACAGCCCAGCAGGTCTTTAATTTTGATTCTGGAAAGCTAACACTGTGCTAGCGTTAAAGCGTTCATGTGCGGGGTGTGTTTTACCCGTCTTTTACGGTCGATTTGCATCCGTCACTACCAAATGCCTTGTATTTTTACGCGGCGGCCTCAGCCGCCGCGTATATACTATAGTGCAAAGCTCTTCTATGCTTAGCACGCAAACTAATTTATTCCAGTGTAATCTGGCTGCTAGGTTAGCAGATTACACAGTTTTTGTGGGCGTGTGTGACAGTTTGTGTACGTATATTCGCAGGTAGGCAGCGACTCCATTCGCATGTCTGTTAAGACGTGTTGGAAAATTCTGTGGACATCACACCGTGTTATGACGAAACCTATTGCATCAGCGTTTCGTAGATTGTATATCAGTACACAACCGTAACGACATGTCACACTTGAAAGTGGGAACAGGTTCGTGTACTGGGCAGAAGTGTCCCTTCATACGGACCAATTTGTTTTGGCTCCCCTCCTACAATTTTGAATGCATTTTTAACCTAAGTTATGACTCATAGTATAGTTTTAGGTGAAAATAAATTTGTTTCTGAAGTTGGCCTGAAAAAATGCTGAATGCGTAAATAGTCATCGCACCGCCCCGGTTTTTTGACCAGGACTGAATGAATGTAGCAAGCTAAACTTACATGCATACGCAAATACAATTTTCTGACGAAAAGGTTTTCAAAGATTAATGCTAAAATTATTGACTGGAAATGATATGATTATCAATTAACTGGATCTAGACGTCATGTTCAACTTTTGAAAATATTAGTGCCGCGTTTTATATTCGAAGAATATCCTCAGCACTATAAGCATGTCACAACAAAATCTATCGTTAACAAATTTGACTTTACTCGCAAAACGTGCTTGTTACTGTCTCGTCTTCTTACAGAACATTTTTAGTGGTAGTCGAAAATGCAAAAGTTAACAAAAGAATGAAGCACTAGGAATCGAAGCAGTCACCTCTTGGTTAGAAAACTAACACACTAACCACTCAACCACAGAGATTCCTGAAACTTTATGCTTTAACTCAAGTAGAACTTGCACTTGTATTCGAAAAACATTACAGTGTTGCTTCTAAAATGACACAGAGACAGAACAAGTTAAAATAAAAATTTGTCAGTAACAAATTTGTAAAAATTTTAATGTTAATCCCTATGCTGCAGAGCATAGGGATTAACATTAAACTTCACAATTCAAAACCTTTTGACTGAGATTTTGCAGTTTTAGTGGCTGCAAAAATATACGCTTTTTATAAAGACTGAATCAGGTACCCATGTAAGTGTACTTTAGCTGACCCAACAGGTTTACGATGGCCTCTGGCCAATGTGCTTGAAAGCAGGGGCGTAGCCAGGAGGGGGGGAATTTCCGACTGAAATTTTACACAAGGGTCCCCCCTTTGGTTTTTATGGTCCGGCCGGAAAAAATTTCTGATACGTCTCTAATTGACCAAATTTGGCCTAAAAATCAAAAATTTCCCCAATTTTTTTTGGGGCTGCCGCCCCCAGACCCCTGCAACTCTTTGGCATAGTGTTCCAAGTTTTATCTTACATGAAAACATGTACATGTACATACATCTGCATTGTGCCCTAATTTGCCTAATACAATGTTTGGTGTATCGTTTTAGCTGTTTTTTGTTACAAAAAATACATTTTTAGTATTTAATTTTACAGTTTTTATGTCAAAAAATTTCGGATAACTTGCTAATTTGCTAG
>JASANF010015958.1:0-15185 GCA_030248245.1 Trissonchulus sp. WLG1_4
GTTTCGGAAATCCCTGTATATATCAGTGAGAACAGACACTATTTTAGTATTTAAAAAAATGTGAAATCAAAAAACACTTAACACTGACTGTTCGATGCAAAGATTTACTAAAGTTTTAGAAAATACTAGCATTACTGAAGCGAATCTTTATTTGCATGAACACTTACTATGACCTCTGGCTTCTCGTTTTGTTACTCAAATTACAAATCAATTGTAGGTACATCACAAGAGCAGTTATGTAATCTGCGACAAAAGCCACAAGGCAAAGACATATTACAAATTCATGTAGTATTATTTCATGAACAAAATGTATCTACTGTCTGCAAAAGTTTACATGTTGATGTTTTCTACATACGAAATTGAAATTATTAGGTCAACAACCCTTTATTGCGTTACCGCAAAAGTCAACTACCAAAAGGGGTAAATGTGAGAAAACTCAATAGTGTACCGGACTTTTAAAGCACTCTCCCCTCAAACTAGCAAAATATCGCTTAGGCTTAATATGTATTATTTTTATTTAGTGCTTAAAGGAAAATTAAATTTTTTTGAATAATTCGTGTATATTCCCCCTCATGAAATTGAGAAATGTTAAAATTACACACTCTCCTGTCACAAACAACTGTGTTACTACGGCTAATTCCAAGTATATTTCCCCTGACAGAAACTTTCAAAGTTAACATGCATTTTTCATTTTTTTTCATGAATGTAATTTACAAATCACAATCTACCGTTTTGTAACAGTTGCAAGTAAATGGTAATATTTTGTAGTATGTTATTCCAAAATTAACATTATTGTAACAATTGATTATTGTTTCTAATGTTTGGGTAAATATAATTTTGTTTACTGTAAACTATATACAATAACAATATATATATATATATATATATATATATATAATCTCAAAATACCTAGGATCGTTTATGTCAACAATTTTTAACATCAAAAAGAATTTATACTGAAACTATAGAGAAATTACATTAAGCAGAATTCAATACTGAAACTATAGAGAATAATATCTAGAAAACATAACTTGAAATATTTTATAAACTTCACCTTCAAACAATTTCACAATACGTGTAAGAAGTCAAAATGTAATATTATAGAACTTTAAATTTTAGAATCCATTTCAACATTTTATTATTGTAATCTATATTTATAGAAACAAAATATAAAACGCTCTCGTTATGGTGGATTAACGACTATATTTTAAATTTCTCGTTATTGAGAATTTGTCTATACTATCAACTTGCGTTTATAAATCAATCGGAATTGGCTTTTAATCAATCGCACGAAACTACTTAACTGCAAAATTCATATAAATATATTCGAATGGCCCGCGACACTTTTACGCCCAAAACAATGTTGAATCTAATCCCCCTAATCTGCTTAATCCCATATTCTCACGCGCTATCCTCAGTCTATCCCACCAAGTCCCACTGTCAGGCGGACTGCAAGGGTCCCATGTCTCTGTGTCTCCCGGGACTGGACCAAACCGACTATGTCTGCACTTGTCTCAAGGGCTACTACCACAGTCTCGAGACCTGCCTTCCCCATTGCGTCGAGGCGTCACGTGACCTCTGGTGGGACAATGCGCTGTGTCTCCGCCAAAATGGGACATCCCACACCTGTCGATACCAGTGTCTACATCGACCCAGTTGGGTGGTGCTGATTTTCGCCGGTCTAACTGGTCTAGGCTCGCTGATTGTGATCCTGTTTCTGGGTCTAATCATTCCGGCCTGTCTATGCTGCCCCTGTTGCCCGTGGTCTTGTTCGAGAGCTAAAATGCTAGATCGACTAATGAAGGACAAAATGTGCCAAACGGATTATCTGAGAAACGTCCCAGAGCCCAGCTATTACGAATGCAACTATTGTCGGCCTGGGGTGCCTGTGTGATCCAAAATTAGTACCGTATTATGGTCGATTCATACTTACAGCCGTATGTCCGTCTAAACAATAAAATTGCTAAAAGTTGTGCCCTTATATGTACGTTAATGATGCTGCACTCTATGGGTTGAGTCATACCTACTTACAGCCGTATGTCTGGTCAGCTGGCAACATTATAAAATAGTTACGTCAGATCTTGATCATAATCAGTAATTATGCCGTCATTTTTTCGTAATTTTGCCGGTTGAACAGATAAGCGGCCCTAAGTCTGAATCGAGCCAACTAGGGTGACAACCTGACCTGGAACATTTGATAACTTTTGCCAGCTGAACGGACATAGCGTTGTTAGTGATGAATCAAATGAAAGATTTCACAGATTGTAATTATTCTAACATAGCAAGTTTGTTAAATATATAAGATATGCAAAATCGAGCTTTTATCTTGCCAAAGAGAAGAATATTTGTAACATATGGTGCAACTCAACTTATTATATGTGCATATTATACGCTATTGTACGGAGGAATGCATAAATAATTGGAAAGAGTTATCAGTAAAATATAATATACTCTGGGTAGAGTGGTGGTCGAACTATCCAATCCGATCCGAACCCAAATTTGTGGAGCGTCCAACCAAATCCGACAGAAACTCACCCAACTAACAGGCGAAATTATTAAGTTGTTGAAAAACTAAAAAACGTTTCCCCACTTCAAATATTTGATATGATGTTTGACCAGTGAGAATAGAAGTTTTAGCCGTGTTTTAGCAAACGAAACGCTTATTATGCCGAAAAAAATTTTCAAAACTTTTACCAGCTGGTTATGTGTCCACAAATTTGCAGAAATGGCCGAACTAAGCACAACTTAAAACCTTCTGTGGAAACCTAAAGTCTGTCCAAAAAATGCTGGACTTTAACACAAAAAGAAACACGCAATATCATTACGAAAAGAACTAATTGTTAGCATCAAGAGTACAGCGAGTAGTCAGAAAAAACACGCCACCTGTTGTGTCTCACGGTTCAGGAATTTTTTTGGTCGGACTTTAGTTTATTCTCAGCAGAGTGTTCAGCAATAAAACTCTGTTATGATATAATGTTTAATAAAAATATAAATTCAATTACACAACTCATAAATCTTGCCGCACAAAATCTTTGATATTTGAAAATCTGTACAAGTCTACATCAATATCAATCGAATCGTGTTTGTGGAATTTATAGCTGGCCGGCAGGTTATAACGGAATTGTCCCAAAACTTCCGCTTTTATATTCCACTGTTTGGCTTTTTTGGTGATGTGCTAAAATATAAAAATATCATTTAAAAACTGAAACATGATCAAATTGAAAAATATACAGTTACTTCACAAATTACAATAAAAATAAAACTATCTAATTAAATATAAAGGTATAATCTATTAATAATTGAGTACAGACTAGCGTTTGTCACCGGCTGGGCCAGCAGAAACTTTCAAAAAAAACTTATCCAAACCCAGAGTGTCATTTCGGATCAACTTAGCCCGCGAAACTGTTATGTCGGCCTAATTTAGTCCATCGGTCAAATGTGCGAGGGCGGCCGGTTACTAACACCAGTAAGGACTAAACTGGACTGGACCTATTTTAGTCCGAGGGTCTTATCCAAAATTGGATTTATCGGATTAGATTTAACTTTATTTCGCCAATAACGCAGCGTCAATTAAACGTAATTTATTGAATCTTGGCACACACCGAGGCATATACACACTTGGCACACACCAGTGTATGTGCGGTGTGGCAAAATTTCAGCCGATCTATTTTCAATTTGTGCTGAGCTATCAGCAAAATTAGTTTAAATCTAATCTGTTAAATCCAATTTTGGATAAGGCCCCGAAACTCGGGAAGTTTTGTAACCCAACACCAAACCAAAAACAACACCAAGAGACATAATAGCGTCCCACTCTTATAGAAGAAGAGGAGACACTCCCCCCCCCCCCTCTTCCTCGGGGGGCGCCGTTTTCTCTCCTCTCTTCCTCACCCCCAAAGAACTCCTCCTCTTTCGCACGCCCGCCCCACCAACAAACAAAGGAAAAGAAAAAAATCACTTTCTATTCAAAAACAAAAAAAAAAAAAACATTTCATTTCATAAAAATAAAAAAATACAAAAAAAAAACTCAAAAATTCTCAATCACTTTAATCAAAAACAAAAAAAACCAAAATACTCAAACTTTCAATTTTTAAACATAAAAAAACAAAAAATTTATTTTATTCCCATCAGCGATTATATACTAAAGTGTGTTACGCAGGGAACACCCGTTTGTCAGCCAAGTACGTCTACTGTAGCCTAAACGACCAGCGCACTGCCGCAGAACACAGGCAGGCGGAGAGCCACCCCAGAGGAAGAGGATACTCGGTAACACAAATCAGGGGTAGCTTTCAGTCCGTATATATCAAGTCCTACACTAAACAGCTTATAGATGCAAGTTGAACAGTTATAGCTGAAATTGAGTCTATTTAGTCCAACAGAAAGTCAGTGCGCCACCAGTTAAAAGTCAGTTTAAACCGGAGGTTTAGCAATGTCAATTTGAGAATGTTTTCCTGTGACAGACCGAAAATACAAGTAGCCTACCTCCTTTAATCCTTTTCAGCTTAAATTGTTCTTATCGAATGAAAAAAGTACATACAGTTACTAAAACTATTGTCCTTGATTTATTTAGAAAAATCAGTTTTAAATTAGTAAGTACGTATTAGTAACTTAAAACGCACTGATCGTGTGGAGCTTTTATGCAGGGAATACACCGAGTCTGAAGCAAGCAAAAGGGCTGTCTGCAGAAATTTAATATCCATGCCTGCAACAAGAAATCAGAATTCAAAAGCTAGACAGCCCAAAGTCTATACATCTGCTACAGCACAAATCAACTAAAAATCGAGCTCCGATTTAAAGACTAACTAGATTTATTATTTATATAACTAAGGAATAGCTCAAGCTCAGCCTCAGGCATATATATGTTAAACTTATTGGGTGGCTTTCACAAAGCTTGTTTAACTGAAAATCGGTCTAACACGAACACGTGGTTGTATGAAATATAGAGAGATCCTGTTTCATTGCGATGTTCTACATGTACCATTATAAAAGAGCATTTTAGACCGAGTCTAAAGTGAAACTCATTTTGTGAATCCCGTCTATTGGGTGCTGTCCATAGTTTGTTAGAAATACCTAAACAAACCACTACATACTTAGCAGTAAACTAAGCCTAAAGCTGTACTATAGGTTTATTGACTAGTTAGCTATACTTATAACAACCTACTAAACTACTAAATCTTTATAACTAGAAGCTACATACCACGTTCAGATTAAAATTCGGCTAAAACCAACCTTTGTTATTTTTAGTGCCAAATGGTGGATTCATAACGACACAGTCAAATTTATTCCGCATCGAATCATCGCCGCAAGTCAGTGTTGGAATATCTCCACAAATGAGATCAATCGACGGGAAATCGTCCAGTTCGGCTAAATTTGCCTGACAGAGTTGCAGAGCGCAAGGATCGATTTCGAAACCGACGCATCTGTGAATTAAAATCGGCTGGTAGAAAATTTTGCGGAAAAACCTATCAACATCGAGAAGTTGCGAGATTGGAAAATAATATGTGTGCGAAGTTCCATATCAACAATATTTAATTACCATATTTAAAACCTACAGCGAGTTTCTGTTCTGCTGAAATTTCAACTGAACTAAAACGATTTAAGAAAATCTACGAAATTCTTAAATTTCTGGCAAAATCTGGCAATATTTCGCAATGAAATTTTGTACACATCATATGAAAACGTACGTGAAACCATGGTTTAGTAAAACCACTTTTGTGAAATCCACCATATGTGTGCGCGACGTCCGTGCGAAACGGACTGCGCACGAACAGCTACAAGTACGCATCGACCCTAATATTTTCATTCATCGACCCTAAAATTTTCATTCACTACACTCAACCTACTACAATCATTCGTGTTTCGTTTGTCGTCATTTAAGAAATAAGAAATAAGGATTTAGCCAATCAGCACTCACTGGGCGCCCAAAGCCGTAGCGCCCACGGCCAGTCTCCCAGTACCGCAGCCCAGATCAGCAATGAATCGATTTCTCAGATCGCCAAAATGATTCTCAGCCATTAGCAGCATATCGGCCGCAATATCGGCACCGGTAGCGTACTGCTCCAGCTTGATATTGGGCTGAGGGAAATCATCAATACCTTCCAATAGACCGATGAGATCCTTACGTTTCATTCTGGTGCTGAAATACCGGAACGATTAATGTATTGTTTGTTAGTGGTCATGTATCATGTTCAAAAGACTGAATTTGAGATCGGGTCAAAAAACTTTGATTGCTTTAGTCATTCAAACGGGTTCCTCTTACGAAAGCAAAAACTTTTTTTTGTGCACCAGCGTGGATTTATTAGCACCAGTAACCAACGTGTACCAAATTAAAGTCAGACAAAAGCCCGGTTCATACTCGTCCTTGTCCCTATTGCTTTGTCCTTAAGCGATTCTAAGGAAACTGCCTCGCCAAATACGCCCATTTTTCGTATGAAAAAAGTGGGGTCACTTACAGACAGCATGCAAAAAATTAGCCGAAACGCTCAAGTCAATTTTTCACAGCAGCTGACCAAAATTTGTCCTTGTCCCTGTCCCTGTGTCCTTAAGGACAAGTATGAACCGGGATAAAATAGCACCAAAACAATTAGTAATTTTAGCAGACAAAAATTTTAGTTATGTTCACTGGGCTATCTCTGTGTTGCAATAAAACGATTATGCTTTAATTTACTCGAACCCGCTTAGACTTTACTGTTTGGACTGGCTTTATGCATTCTATACACAGGGGTGGACGCGGGTCGAAATTTTCGACCCGCGACCCAACCCACGGCTCGACACTCGTGGGTAACCCGCGACCCACTTTGACCCACCACTCTATAACCATAACGTACATTATACAGGGGCGTGTAGCCAGGATTTTGAAAAGGGGGGGGTCGTACCTTGTCCTTGCTGACTTATTTAAACTCACTATTGCGGGGTCTGAGCTCAGCCCCCCGAATCCAATTATTTTTACACTTATTGGCGAAGTGGCTTACATGACAAAATGTAAATTTGGTCGTTTAATGTAAATAAACTAACTGTTGCAGGGGTCTAGGGGCGGCAGCCCCAGAAAAAAATGGAGTTTTTTCTATTTTTTTGGACAAATTTGGTCAACTGGAGACGTAATCAAAAAAATTTTCCGACAGGTAAATTAAAAACAAAAGATGGGAATTTCACATCAGACAGTATATTACACAAGCATATATAAGCTTTCATGAAAGTTAACAACAAGGAATGGTAAGCCAGAGCTTGTAGGGGTCTGGTGGCGGCAGCCCCCAGGAAAATTTTTTTAGAATTTATTAATTTTTAGGCCAAATTTTGTCAATTAGAGACGTATCAGAAATTTTTTTGGCAGGACTATAAAAACCAAGGGACCCTTGTCGACAATTTCTTCAGGTTCCAGTTTACGCGGGTCGGAAAAAATTTTTTCGACCCGCGCAGCCTGGAGTGGGTACCCGCGGGTCGACCTACGGCTCAAATTTTCCGACCCAACCCAACCCAACCCTCGGGTACCCACGACCCGCGTCCACCCCTGTCTATACAACACATTTGATAAACGAGGCTTTTAAACAAGATATCTATTTTAGTTATACTTCAACTTTTAAATTTGAATCGCGTTGACAATAATAGAGAATCCTCGAAACTTATTAGATCCAACAAAATAATCCTGAATAATCTAAACCGTCATTTTTCTATGCCACACGCAATGAAAACTTTATTATAACAAAAGTTACGCATCAGTACAATAGGTTAACGGCAGAAATAATAATATTGGACTACTAATACAATTTTTACAGCAACGCAGAATCACAAAAACTACACAATAAACTCTTAACGAGAAGAAGATCCTATAAACTAGGTAGTTCTGTTAATTAAAATTCAACTTTCAGATTAAAACTTTCACGAGCATCTCATACACACATTGTAGCAGCTAGTCATTTTAATCAAATTTTTAAAAAATTAACTAATATTTTCAACTTTTTTGGCATCATAAATTTTTAATCGAGCCTTTATAACTGCTCAACAAGCATAGAACATACAAAACTGCTATGACAACTAATAGCATAATTAATATGGTCAGATAATATAAACACAACTACATAGTATATATACAACATCACTATTAAATTAATCATAAATTGCACTTTTTTTCAATCGCCATTTTCTCGTCGCAACCTCTGACTGGCTAACGCTTTGCCTTTTTCCCGCTGAGCAAACTTCTTCGCTCTATTTTCGTTTTTCAGTGTGAAAGTAATGCACTAAAATAACGAATATAGTGGACTAATAAACAAATTAATAATGAAGGGTAAAGTCAACCCTTTTCATTTCCACTGACACTCTTAATTAACGGACGTAATGCTATAGACATCAATAGTGCAAAGGAAACATACTTTGCTCAAACGTCTACTCTAAATTTGTAATAAAAAATGAACTGGCAAACTTCACTTCACAAAAAAATGGTTCAAAACAAAAATCGCTAAAAAAACTAAAAATATTACCACGCATAGGTCAAGATTCAAAGGTGTTTAACAAACCCAGTCTAAGTCGAGCACGTGATCTGATGAAATACACAAAACTTTTCATTACGATGCTCTATCTGAATCGAAAAGAATGTTTAAGACCAAGTATACAGTCAAATACTTCCTATGAATTTTGGCCAGTCTCAAAACAACTGACCTGTTTATCTAGAAAATCCATAAGTACCGAGCTAGAGCAGGGCCTGATCCCGGCTGCCTTCACCAACTGTTTGAATTCAGAGAAAGCAATCGCCTAAAATAAAAAATATTTACAATTTTACATAACTAAAAAAATCGACAAGTGACTATAAAGCATTTAGGAAAAATATGCTGTCTTAAAAACCTATATGCCTCTGTGGCTCACCAATAAAGTACAATTAGTGCGTACCCCTTCAGCTTTTAAATGACAACAATACCTACAAGCATGGCGTCTTTTTATTTGAAACAGCTTGCTGCTTGTGTGTTTGCTACAATGCTACTCAAAAACAAATAAATGTAAATAGATTAGTAGAAACTCAAAATTATAAAAGACAGAAAGGCATAAATCTATGCTTTCACTCAAAAACAACTTACTTCGTATCGCAATATGCGACGATATAAGCTGACATTGTCCCGAAAAGTTTTCATTAATCGCTCGTTGATATCTTTGGACTAAAATTAACAAAACCTATTAAAATATCTGTTGAAACTTATCAAGTAAACGGTACACAGAAAATATCCAGACTTGATAATAAAAAAATCTACTACTACTAAACTCTAACTACTACTACTATTACTACTACTACTAAAAGTTTAATGTCGAAAACTAATTGTCAGTCCAAAGCCTGAAAAAGACAGGAAACTCATTTAAAAAATTATTTGCAAAACGTCTACGGATGTGAGAATCAGCCTAATATAGCAAGCCGAATTTTAAGGTGGCACTCAGAGTCAGAGTTTATAGCCATGAGCAAATAAGGATTTTTCAACAACAATTTTGATCATGATCATGTTCTTGTCTTAAAGAAAAGTTATTAACAACAAAGATGTGAATTTATGTAATCACTGATTTTTCAGTTTCAAGGACATTTTTACAAGGAAACAACGTTTTTTTAATGCAATATAAAGACTAATATATAATACACAATATCACTATAAAAACAACAGTTTCAGCTTCAATTAATTTCATGCCAATCGGTTGCACCGTTCTCAAGCTAATCTGCCGCAAAAAATCATGTAGCAAATTCACCTGACTTTGGGTGGCTCCAGACCCGTCCGACTGACTCGACTGACTACAAATCAGGTCCACGTCGCGACACAAAAAAGACTCTTCCAAACACTCAGGCTTGGCTTCGTCATCGCTGAAAAAAATAAGCTAACCATGGCTGTTCCCCTTTCTATATCCCCAAGCAATGCACAGCTACATGACGTATCATTTTTTTTCAAACTCTGCTAAGAAAATTAAAAAAATTCAGTCTTACCTACACTGAAACTAAACTGTATTCAATACTGCTCTGAAGTTTATCCATATCTATTGGAGCGTCTCCAGTGTAAAGACAACGTTACTTCCCATCAAAAAATAAAGTAACCAGGCAACCAGTCAGATTAGAGTGTTTTAGAGGTCACCTGAAAGTTTCTGAATCCTTAATCCTCACTACCCGACAAACACGGACAAACTAACCCATCGCTCATATCACTATCTTCAGTGCTGTCAATAGTGACCGTCACAGGCGACCGGGGTTTCGCAAAAGCAGGCGGTGACCTTTGACCTTTAGGTGACCTCTGACCTCTGGGCGACCCCTCAGCTTGTCGAATCAGCTTTCTCTGCTGAATACCGCTTCCAGACTGATTCCGTTGCAATCGTTTCAACAACGGAGTATCATAGGATGTGGTGGCTGACTGCACGGATTTCCCCGGAAAGATCACAGGTTGAATCAGGCCATCGTCGCTTGAACTAGACGACCGAGCACGTGCTCGTTTCCGACTGGACGGAGAATTAGTATTATTGTTGTCACCTGATAATCTCAGTCGCTCATTGGACGATTCACGGTCACGTGATGTGCAAGCTTGTACAGAGTTCATCTGATTGGTTGGATTTTTATCACATGACGCAATGACTTTAGATGACTCACTATCACGAGATCGCATCTGATTGGCTACTTTAACATCACGTGACTCCGTAGAATTTCTAATATCACAATCGGAATGGTTCCGTCTAGGCGTAACGTCACTGTCACACGAATGATGATGATGACCTTTACAGCTTTTGTCCTTTTTCAACTTATGCTTCTTCGACCCCATATTGGTATCTGAAGTTGAAGCTTGAGTAATGTCACGTGATATGGACGGAGGCTGCACAGTTGAGCTCTGATTGGCCACTGTGCTGTCACGGGAATGTTGTGGCGACGTCTCATTGCCACTATCATTGTCTGGCTGCTTCAATTCTGGCGTTTCGATGTGCACTACTAAAACGGAAATAACAAAATTTGGGAAATATGAAGTTCACATAATATTGTTAACACTAATAAAACGAGAATAGTTTTTGTTAAATACTACATTTTTGCACTAATGCTAACTATTTTGAATAGAGGCAGGATGACTCAGTAGCAGTGTGTCCTACCGGGAATCGAAAGGTCTCCGGTTCGAATCCTACCTGAGCTACGATGAAGCAAAGTCCATCCAGCCTGTAATCCAATATTGGTCGGCTAAAGCCCGGTTCATAGTTGTCCGTAAGGGCTGTCCGTGTCCGAGTCCGTGTCCGTATCCGTAAGAGTTGTTTGATTCACAGTTGTCCGGATGTCCGTAAGAACTTGTCCGTGAGTGTCCGCAAAGGCTGTCCGGATGTCCGGAAGTCAAGTTGAATTCAGTTCAACTTTTGTCCGCGTCCGTAAGAAATTAGCCAATCAGATTATAGCCTTTATAGTCACGTGTAGGTGCGTGTACATAAAATTCCTCCGCGCATAGTAAAATAATGTTAAATTTCTAGTAATTTCAGCTCAGCAGCTTCATTTTAGTGTGCTTAGAATGTTTTTATTGAATTTTTGAAGCTTGCATTCTAATACACTTGGTACTCTGTAGAATGTGTAGGCGTTATTTTATATACATACGCACTGTCCGTAGAGTGTCCGTAGAAGTATGAATTAATGCTGCTTACTGACACGGACACGGACAAATGTTACGGACAACCTTCCGTACACGGACACGGACTCGGACACGGACAACTACGGACATTTCCGCACTACCATGAACTAGGCTTAAGGCTCGATTCATACTTACAGCCGTGTATGTCCGTTCAGCCTGCAGCATGGCGTCACTAGCAGCCTACTGATCAGCCAGCGCATGTGACGTCATTATTTCGTCAATTTGTTGGCTGAACGGACATACGGCTGTAAGTATGAATCGAGCCTAAATGGCGTCAAGGAGTAATCCTGGGGTGGTTAGCGCAATGGGCAATTGACATAAAAGTTGCTTGTGCGGATTCCCATCTGAACCTGTCCGAAAGGGCCATCTTTACCTCTTTACCTTTTAACTATTTTGAATGCTTTGGAGCAAAGAGTGTTTCAGAAACATAGAGCAAAAAATAATAGAGTGTTTTACAAACAGGAAACATACACTTTCGTTTCAATGGGTATGAACTAAGCTTCACACAACTGGGACAGCGGGAAAGTTCGCTAGGAGAAAAATATGAACCTGGATGGAATTCCTCATAGATGGCGTCGAGAACTTTCACAGCAGCCTTCCGCGATTTCCACGCCACGCCTCGTTTCAGCAGTTCGGTCTGAACCAAAAACAAAGCCTCACACTTTGGATTACTTACGTAACTTTTACTTAAGTTTAATCTAATACACTGTAGCTACCAAGAGTCTTACACTTATTTTTGAAAAAGATACATTCAAAAGGTCCAGTGAATCACTCTTCACAAAGCAGGCTATTCCATTACAGTATTAGTAATTATGCATATGAAGCCTGACTAAAGGAACCTGGCATACAGAAATTTACTAAAACATGGGTCAAAGGGTCACTTTTAAGTAATTTACGAGGGCCATATTATTATATTTGAAAATTTTACACAGTCGATTTTGAAAGAAAAGACCTACTCTAAGCACAGGCGAGGACATTCTAGCGTAGTCAGGTTTTGGCGTTACGTCTGTAGTCTTCAAGATATCATAGCCTTTTTGTTTCAACGATGTCAATGGAGTTATTCTTGGATCAAATTCAGGATTAAGTTTTCGACGTTTTTTCTAAAAATAATGAAAAGATAAGTTGATTAAATTGCAGCCATACGCCATTTTTTAGATATAAAATTATTCTGACAAAATATTGTCACCTAAAAGAACCGCTAGTAAAAAAGAACAATCGGACCTGAAAGACAAGTAACTACTAGTGACTACATGAGACCGGGGGCTAAGGGGCGGGGCACTTGTGGATTTCACAAAGGTGGTTTTACTAAACCATGGTTTTACGTACGTTTTTATATGATTTGCACGTCATTTCATTACGAAATATCGCCTGATTCGTTACGAATTTCCTAGATTTTCTAAAACCATGGTTTTAGCTCAGTTGAAATTTCAGACCTGCAGCACAGCAGGTCTCTGTTTTGCTGAAATTAGTTGACGCAGGGGAGCGGGGTCTCACCAAGGGGGGGGGGGGAGGGGTACCCAAAATTTTTGTGCTCTTACATGTATGCCCGAATTATAAATTCAAAAAAAAAACACTCACACTAGATGAAACATTCGACCCTGATTCAATCTGTGGAGGAAAGTCTTCCACGGTCATATTAAGCAAGAACGAATCCGAAACATCATCACTATCCACTACTACGTCCTGTGTCGTGGGAATCAAGGGGACCAAAGGCGGTGAAACAGAATCCTGGGTGATTTCAACTCGATCCAAAATTATCGAATCATCATTCTGATTTGATGAATCAGTTTGATTTTTCGACAAATCGTCTGAAAGTTTCGGCGAGTCCGAATTTGGCTGGATTGGGGTTAGATCAACAGTTATTGAGTAATCCTCTTCTTCGGTTTCGAGTTCAGTCTGATTGGAGTACGAATTTGAAATTAACTCTTTGTCGTGTAGCGTTGTTGGCTTAGGCTTAGTTTTTTTTATTTTGGATTCTTTTTCACAAATGATGTCGGTCAGTTCGTTTCTAGTATTTGGCAAATCACTGCTAGAATTTTCGGCATTCAGTTTAGTATTTCCTAATTTTTCATCAATTTTCGATGGTCCATCACAAAATTCGGTCGAACTTTTCTTCCGTTTGCTCAGTTCAAAATTATTTTTCGACAGTTTCTTCTTTTCAGTTGCCATGGAAACCGCCGTGGCTCCATTCTGTCTAGTCACACCCTCCTCAGCAATCTTACCATTATTGTCATCCACAGGTTCTGGTTTCGGTTTTCTAGCTTTGGCACTTTCGTCCGAATTCGAAAAATGGACCAGCCATTCTAGTCCATCTTGAGACGAAGATTCAAGATTTTGATCAACATTGTCCGAATTATCCGCGTTCTGACAATCTAAGACGGAAGTCCCAATTTTACCATCTTCTGCTGCTTCAGTTCCGATTTCGTCATCAAACAAATCAGGACTCCGGCTTAGCGACAGCGAAGGACTAACAGCTTTTCCGTCCTTAATCGGAGTAGACGGATTGTCAGGGAAATACGACGATTTCGGGCCGGCAAATTGAGTGCACATAAATTCGAAAGTGTCTACAGACTCTGTTTCAGGCTTTTCCGGTGGTCGCAGCGGTTCTAATTCTTCGGGTTGGTCACAGACGACATTATCACGAATAGCAGTGTTTTCTGTCAATGGTGTCTCTTCGCAAGCTGCTGCCAAATTGGGAAGATCGTATCTAAAACAGAGAATTACTGGGAATTGACTTCGTCTCTGACAATCTACCTTGCAGTAAACTAAATCATCAACTACTGAAGTAATAAACCACCTTGACAATAATTGAGATATTGTTAATTATAAACTTGTGAGACACAACAATTCTTTCAGTGTTCTGAAACTTTCGTAGGTCACCACCTTAAAAACATGCTTCGTGTGCCAACAATGTTTTATTTTCTTTTTTTTTATTATTTTACCATGCGCGGAGGAAAGTTATGTGCTCGCGTGTACGCGTGACTATAAAAGCTACATTCTGATTGGTTAATTCCTTACGGACACGGACAAAAGTTTAACTGGACTTCTGGACATCCGGGCAGTCCTTACGGACGTCGGACACTCACGGACAATTTCTCACGGACATCCGGACAACTGTGAATCAAACTAGTCTTAGGGACACGGACACGGACTCGGACAGCACACTTACACACAACTATGAACCGGGCGTTAAGATAGCTAGCTTACAGCTAAAGTGTTTAGACTGATATTTTCTGTAGTCTACTCTGAGTATACTCCACTTAGCGAGGAAAAAACAAAAATCTAAATAAATCAGATTTAACCGTTCAACGTTAACTGGACTGATCACTGACTCCTAATTCTGTATATCTCCAGTGGGAACCGAGCCTAAACCATACTTTAAAGCCAAATGCTTGAGATCAGCTCGTTGATGTTTGGGAAACTTCAAACGTCCATAATAGAGATATCGCAGAAAGTTCAAGCCAGTCTGTTCGTCAACCAGTCCGCTGGGACCAGACAGTGCGACGCCACCTGTGTTGGTCGTTAGACGCAAGCACTGAAAACACAAAAAAACTATAATAAAACATAAACAAAACTATA
>JASANF010015959.1:0-38864 GCA_030248245.1 Trissonchulus sp. WLG1_4
CCAACGTCCAATTTTTGTCAGACAGTAAAGAAGAATGATCGCATTGATAGCAATGTGCGAGATTGTGTTAAAAAAGCTGAGACGAGAAACAGCGCGTAGATTAGTCAGAAAAGTGCAGGAAAGCAGCAGCATTGACGAAAACATCATCCAGCCTGTCTTATCCATGGCAGCCGATGGGAACGATCCTTCCAGCAAATCTCCGCATAAAACCACGTAAAGAATATCAGTCATCAACAACTCGATAAGCTGCGCCACGTGAACGATCCTGCCACCATACCTTGCGCCCCAACACGCCTCCGCAATTTGAACGTAGCTGTTGCGCACCCTTTCTCCGTTCTCATACAGGCACTCAATCAATATAAGACCAGTGTAGTAGCAGATATAAGCTACACCGACTAGAGCAAACAGTGCCCACCAACCTCCGTGCAACGTGGCGTACGGAAGACTGACCAAGAACATTCCCTAAAAACAAAAATTTACTGTTTCGTGATTAAAAAAGTGATTAATCGTCTCATATCAATTTGCCTGCCGTTTGTCGAGAAATAATTTTTTGGTAAAGTACTTGGATTAAAATTAGTTTCGCTATGAATGTAACATAATTTGATCTGCTTAGATATGTAATTGGACAAACAACAATATATGTCACTCAAAACAGTTCATTTTATACCTACACATACATACTCATAGTCTAATGCAATAAATTATTCTACCTGTATGGCATTTGTCACATTCCACCCCGCTTGCCATGGCCCGATTTGATTTTTCCCAGCCATCAGTTCACCCTCGGGTTCAAATGTTTCTATTTTTTTTAATTCGGACCCAGGTTGTGGTGGATAACCATCTTCGCCAGGAGGGGGCGGGTCGGGCACTGACTGGTAAGCATAATTGGGGTCTGGCTCCCCCTCGTCTAATTCATCACAAGCAGCAAACCCACAAGTTTCTTCTGTTTCTTTCGGGCCCCCTTTGGCAATTGTTGTAAGCTGGCCCGGTATATCGCCAACAAAATTTTTGATACCACGTAAATTGAACATTGTCTTAAGGGTATCAATCGATGGTAATCTAAAACAAGAAATTTAGGTGTTATAACTCATAGCAAGCTTGCAATTATTAACACAATAAAAGGCATACCTATGCAAACCATTCAGAGGTTATGTTCTTTCATAAAAAAGCTATTTTTCAAAACCACTAGGAGCTCCTGTCAGAGTCTCGTTTGGCCTTGACCCTTTCATTCATAATGTTGCTTCAGAGTAGCAATTAGCACTAAATCTCATACAAATGAAACCTGTCGGGTTTATGTTTCACAGAATCAATTACTTCACGAGACTGCCTTAGGTATCCGAGTGAAGCGAGCTGGTGGACGAATGGTTAGGCGTGACAGTCCTGCCACAAAGTTTTGTCGGGAAGCAGGCCCAGTCTGTGGCGGTGGATCAAAACCCACCCAAAGCTTGGACTTTGTGCAATTTAGAAAAATTCATGAAGGAAAGAATTAAAAATGCATCAAAACTGCTAAAAAAACAAAAAGCTTTCAAAGGGTTTTTTGTGTAGTTTTTTTGACATATCGAAGTTCCGCACCGATTTCCACCCACTCGCACGAAAAATTTTCTTTCAAAAAATTGATTTCCTTACTTTGGCAGCTAATTTTAATTTAGCAAGCTGCACATGCACAGTTTCAAAGTCAGCATTTTTGAAAAGGACTAGTCTCATTTTATTTGTTACTGTCAACCTTATTACAGGGCAAACCACTCATTTTAGTCTCTTTCAGTTCTGACAAGCAATAGCTCATTTGAAAGGTTTCGATTCGAAACATATGAGACGATAAATTATTTTTTAATTTTGCACAGTGTAGACTTTGAGTTATGACGATTTTTGACTTTTCATGTACCTCTGACAACATCTTTAAATAATAAATACTATTTATTAAAAAAAAATTGGTTAGATTTTTATTGTTGTTTTATGTTGTTGCTGTTGTATACTGTTTCGCAGTTTTATATGTGAACTCAATCGAAACCTGCGATTTGAAATCTGTGCCCTAATTGTTAAAACTTAATTATAAACCTTATTTTTTAAAGTTGCTTGGCTTGAGGATTGCTTTATTATTTTTCACTGAATCGCTTGTTTGACGATTCTTGCTCTAACTGTATTTTTATGTTTGTCGGAAAAGGATGTACTTGTTTTTTACTTTGATTTCCTGCGCATAGTTTGTTCATGGCAGAAAAATATTAGCAGATACTCAAATTTCAATTCATCACGTCAAATCGACGACTAAGCAAATTTTGAATAAGCTTGCTTCTAAAACTGTAGATCAATTCCAAATATTGTCAGACAACAAGGAACAAGATGAAAACAATGGGAGAAAGATTTCATACCTAAAATGAAAATTCTACTTATGTATAAACTAGCTGTCAAATAACGAATCTTAATTTCATAACTCATAGCACGCAATACGGAGCAGGATAAAATGTGAAATCTAAAAACGTCCCATCTGTTAAAAGTGTGAGTGGCCAGTAATAATTCTTCCCCGACTAGTTCAAGCAATAGAAGCTCAAGTAAAAGCTTAATAAAATGTATTGCCTTGCTTAATGGGGTGAGGGGAAAGTTTGAGCAGACCCGCGCATTCATAAGCAAGAGAAAGTTTGAGCTAACAACTGAAGCATACTTTAATCCGCGGGTTTTCATTGTCCCAGAGCCGGGGGGAATAGAAAAATTCCGCTTCTTATCCTCCTATTCGCCTGAGTGCAGCCAGACTTAAACTAAAGACGCTGAATAGAATCATAGCACTTAAATTTTCCCAAATTATTCTCACGTAAGCCTGGAAAAGCAGCATCTTCCTAATCCTGCCTCGCCTGATGACCAGTTTGCGACTGTCATTAGTATTATCTGGAAGGTCTAAAACTATGAAAACTAAGGCTGAAGGTAATATTAGATGATAAAGCAAGCACTAAATAGCAGCTAAAAACGTGCTGATGGCTGTTAACTCGATTCTGAAAATGCTGTTAAGATAGGACAAAATTGTTGGCGCAAACTCATGATAAGAGCATGTACTGAATGAATGAATGAATGAATGAATATTTATTTCGCCGGTAAAATAAGAGCATATTAGTAATAAACAGATTGATATAAAAAATAATCAGGCAGGTCCGGGCCGAGCCGTTTGTCCAGCTGCTAACGCCCGGCCATGTAAAAATGGAGTTAAGGTGGTAGTTACGTTTTCGAAGTTTTTGCAATAATTCAAAAGTTACTTGATCGAACATAATCAAACTTGGCACGGAAATTGCGAACGTAAATAGCAATATTTCAGCTAATTTTGACATTGATTCAAACTTTTACGGCTAATTTATAGCTAAAAAACGGGATTTTTTGTGTATTTTTTGAGGACTTACAAAATTGTATGCCAATTTTTGTGGCTCTTACACTACGCATAAAAGCCATTCAAAAAAGGTCTAACCCAATTTATTTTAAGAATATTTTCAGCTAAAATATGACATATTTCTGTTAGTCGTTCTAGGCGATCTGTAACTTTGAAGTTTTTTTATTTCAATTCTGACTTATCATGCCAATATCACAAAATACCAATAACCACTTTGCACAATAATTTACGTGTACATAGTCCCTTATGCATCTATTATACCTGCAAATTTGGTTAGTATATGTCACAGCAGCCACGAGCATTGGCAGTGTTAACAAACCCCTTCAAAAATCGCAAATTTTCTTCAGTCTTCTGAAACGTCATTTTTAAAATCTTTGTCCGCCATTTTTTCAACGGGTACGGGAAAACTGTGCTTAATGTAATATTAGCTGACCCCAATGAGGCCCTATTTAACTGAATTGAAATTTTTTTAAAAATCCGTCATTTCTGAGCACAATGAGTGATTTCAGTTGAAGTAACCAATATCATGTTCCGTTCATAAGAATGCCAAGACAGCTTATTTGACAGTAGCCAAATAAATTTGCCCTATACCTTTTTCGAATTGAGTGAAAAGGTTGATTATTTTTTTTAGTTACAGTCTACCAAAGTCATAAAAACGGCTGTTTCTTGACTTTTTAGAAAAATTTGAGGCAAACTTTTGCTCACTGTAAAAATCTGCGAAATTATTACGTTTTGTTAAGCATACCAGCAGTTTCGTAACACATCAACGTGCCTTTGGTATAAATTGCGTAATTGTATGCCGAATTTTTTTACCACAGTGAAGAAATAACGAAATACGGGGAAAAATGCATAAAATTGAGCTGATGAGCCTCACCAAAATAGTTGGCGTGCACACTATGAGTAACAGTGACTCTTGAAAAATTGTAATTTTGTAAAAAATAAGTTGATTAATAATATGCAAAAGACCGCTTGTAAATTGATTTAGTAATTGCTACAAAATAGAACATTGAAAAAAGCTGCGAAAACGTAACTACCACCTTAAATCAAAATTTAACAGTTTTGTCTTGAACGCAGAAACATTAGATGCACATACTACATCATTTGGTGGCCCTCTGGTGCTATAAGCGCTACGATATTAAATTTCAATTATGTAACTTAAACAAGAAGCCGTTTCATGCAAATTGTTTTTAGTAATTTTAAGCTGTCAACAACCAGTACTTACATTAAGTCTGTCCCTGTCGCATAACATTTTTGAATATTTTTTCGAAAATGTTTGCAAATCTCAATTCGCCTAATGCTCTCTCAGCCCAGAGCCGCACATGGACACCTTCATTTATTTATTATTGTATAGGTTTTGAATTCCAAGATGAAGACAAAATTGAAATAATTGAAGACAAAAGCATATCGCCCAGGAATTAGTTTAGTTTTAATACAGTTATGGTTAAGCAGCCTGAATTTAGTTTAGTGCATTCTTGGCAGGAATCAGAATTACAACCTGCGACTACCTGCAAAAACAAGCCACAAATTGGACCATAGTACCCCTTTCACAAATTGGACCCCGGTCCAACTGGCAGGGGTACCCCCCCCCCTCATAAACCCGACCCCAATCCAAAACTGGCAAGGATACACCCCCCACCCACAAATTGGACCCCAGTCCAAAACCTGGAAGGGGTACGGGTACCCCCCACAAATTTTACCCCGGTCCAAAACTTTTTAGACCCTGTGATTTGAAAATTGATCCTAGTGCCAAATCACAGAAATTTCGCTCCAAAAGCAGTTTTTGGCCAATGAGAGACCTGTTGGGGCTACTCAGCCTCAACTTTTGGCTTGTTGGGTTGCAAAACGTGCTTCCGCAGTAACAAGTCCTGTGCTTGGGACTTGGGAGTCGACAATGCCACAAACATTTCGAACGAGACGTCGAGTTTTTTGAACGCGTAGTCCGGAACCGATTCAGCGTCGCCTTGTTGGCGACTCATAAATCGGCGGTGTAGTCACAGAAGAAACGACGCCAAAGGATTTCCACTAGATTATAGTCAGTTTTTTTTAGCATCAGACTGCCAAAATATATTCCTAGAGCTGGTCCGTCAAGTATGCAACTAAATTTCAGTAGATTGTTAGGATCAAATTGTGTTTGTGATCTGGTACCCTAATGTGTTTATATGCGAATAAGGGGCACGACCGAGACAAGTTTGTGCCAAACTAAAAACCTTGTTATCCGAGCCGTGTGAATGTTTTGATGATGCGTGAATGTTTCTGCTCTTTTTTGCTTCCGCCATAGCGGAAACTCTGTCAGTGCTTTCAGTGCTAACATTTGGAGTGTTCGTAATTTGTTACTAACAAAAATTGTTGTAGAGATGACATCAAGAAGATACGAGTTGTTAGAACAGTTGTATATCTGGTGCATTAGTGCACATTTGACATTACCGAGCTGATACGTCACCGAATAAGCAAAGCCTAATGCAAATTGGGCCTGGCAATACCAAACCTATATTTTCACCCTGTAAATCAAAATCTGCTGCACAGCAGATTTGCATTTTATTCATGTGCGTCAGACGACGCAAAATTTTTGACAAAAAAACAACCTTCAGCGTTGTATTCTTGAATAGTGTCATTTGATGTATTATGATTGTGTATATATAGTCAATATGCCAATCATGTGATTGTCCAAAATTAAAGTCTCTGTCTTATTATCATTTGTGCTACCGATTGACTGTTTAGCCAACCAGCATTTGTCATGTCAGCAAATAATTCTTTTCGTGCTTTCTGAAAGTCTACTTCGAGTACTTTCACAGCTAAAGATTTATAGACCACATCTTGTAAATCCTCCAGAGTAAAATTTAAACTGTTGTTCTTGTTGGCTGTAGCTAGTGCTCATGTATTGAACTGCCTGCGCTATATCAGTGAAACTCGTAGAATAAGCATAACCATGCCAGTGCCATGAGAATTAAAAATCACTGTGTTTGAACCAGATTAAAAAATTGGCCTGCTATACACAGCAATAATTGCAGTAATATATCTGTGATCTGTGACGTGGCTTACTGCAATCCTGTTCCCATGCTAACCATTCCGAATTTTTGTACGTCTGAATCCACCTGTCATTCACAAATCTCTGACAATTGCTTATTGGTAAACAATGTATCAGCTGTTACAGTACATTGCAAAAAAAGTTTCCAATTCGTTACTGGCAATGAACATTCGTTTCCAGAAAAAGATGAAGCTTCGTCCAAAAGGACCAAGTTTTGTCTTAAAAGACGAAGCTTGGTCCAAAAAGACGAGCGTTTGTCCAAAACGACAAAACTTCGTTACCAAAAAAGACAAAGGTTTGTCCAAAAGGACCAAGTTTTGTCTTAAAAGACGAAGCTTGGTCCAAAAAGACGAATGTTTGTTCAAAAAGACCAAGCTTCGTTACCAAAAAAAGACAAATGTTTGTCCAAAAGGACCAAGGTTTGTCTTAAAGGACAAAGCTTGTTCCAAATAGACGAAGGTATTTGCGAAAACACAAAAGCTTCGTTACCAAAAAAGACGAAGGTTGGTCCAAAATGACCAAGATTTGTCTTAAAAGACGAAGCTTGGTCCTAAAAGACGAAGGTTTGTCAAAAAGGACAAAGCTTCGTTACCAAAGAAGGACAAACGTTGGTCAAAAAAACAAGGTTTGTCTTAAAAGACGAATTTTTGAATAACGTTCTGGTAACAAACCTTCGTTACCAAAAAAGGCCGAAGGTTGGTCCACAAAGACCAAAGTTTGTCTTAAAAGACGAGCTTTCTGTAACGTTCTGGCAACATGCTTTCGTTACCACAAAAGGACAATGGTTTCTCCAAAAAGACCAAAGTTTGTCTTGAAAGACGAAGCTTGGTCCAAAAAGACGAAATTTTGTCCAAAAAGACCAAGGTTTGTCTTAAAAGACAAAGCTTGGTCCAAAAAGACGAAGGTTTGTCCAAAAAGACAAAGCTTCGTTACCAAAAAAAGACGAAGGTTTGTCCAAAAGGACCAAGCTTTGTCTTAAAAGACGAAGCTTGGTAGAAAAAGATGCAGGTATTTGCGAAAGGACAAAGCTTCGTTACCAAACAAAGACAAAGGTTGTTCCAAAAAGACCGAGATTTGTTTTAAGAGACGAAGCTTTGTACTAAAAGACGAAGGTTTGTCAAAAAGGACAAACAAGTGCAAAGAAGTACCCTCTTCGTCGGCGGCGGCGTACATCACTTTTTCTACTTTGGCGAAAATGATAGTCAATTTCATGAAATGCACCTATTGTCATTTACGAATAGTAAAAGCAGCACTTGTCATAGCACTGCATAATTGTGATCCATATTTGAGAGTATGCAAATTTTATGAGATAACATATCGCAATGAGACCTGTGTGATTTAGTTTGAGACTTTGCTGCAAGTTTACTCTGAAATCAAATAGTGCAATATGTGAGACGTTATTAAACTTAGTTATACAAAATTGTGTAACAACTAGCCTTTCATTTTATCTAGGCAATCATGAAAAAATATGCAAATGAGCTTTCGTCAAATGTACGTGTGTTCTCTACTAGTTTTGTTTACGAATTTACGTACCTATGTAGCTACGAATATACATATGTATCACGTAAACAGACTAGCAACACGAACATAGTAGACACATGTCAAACACACACTTATATTCACACAGGCCCGCACAGTAACCGAGATGAAAACACGCAAAGACGCACACACATATCTCATTTAGTTACACGTTATTTTTTCGACACCTCATTCTAAAGAAGCCTGCTGCGCTGTGGCGCAGCAGGAAAAAGTCAAGTTTTAGAGATAGCCTGTGAGTGGCGTACGCGACAGGTTTCTGGTTACTACCCTAACACTCGCACTTGTCGACATGTCTTTGACATGAGGCATACGTGACCAGAAGCAAGTGTGAACTCACCAGAATAGGGCTCATTGATAATTCAGTGACCGGTCAGATTGTAGAATGTAGGGCTAGGCAGCAAAAGGGGTACCCTAAATTTAGTACATAAGGTTTTAATTGAGTGCGCACTCTAACACAAGTATGCATGCATTAACATCGGTGTTGGACTGCAGGTATGAGTGTAGTTTTGCATCTGTATAATAGGTTTATGGTTTATATACACTTTGGTTTTCATCACAAATTTAGGGTCTGGATAGGTGAATTTAGCACTCTAGATATTGAGTCCAGCAATCCAGTTCGATCTGCTGAGACCTCCAGAATTGGGGGAATCAAAATTTATTCAATTTTTTTTATATTTGTTTGCTTGTTATAATAGTTTTAATGTTGTTTCACGTTCTGCTCAGATCTCGTATATATTGTTCGCTCAAATTTTTGTTGCTTTATACTTGTTGCAATAGTTCTTTCTGCCTTATTTTGCCATAATGTATATTCAATTTTTGATCTTTTTTATACAATGCAGCTTTAGAACTTTTTGTTTGAGAAAAGACCTAGGTCAAAAGGACAGGATTCAGTTTAAAATGTGCTTGGCACTCCAGAGACGTCGTAGCCGCACAGGGGTACACCTGTTGTAAATGCAGGGTCCTGGTTTCCTTGACCTAGCCCTTTTGTAATCTATTTAGCATTGAGTTGATATTCATGTTTGGTTGTCATGAAGATATGCGCGCAACTAAGCTTAGGTTTTACACATCTTATGTATATTTTATGAGTCTAAATTCGATTTAAAAAGTATTGTAATTTATATTCTAATTGTGTTTTGAGTTAAATATACAAGGGAAATGCAGTCTAGGTTGAAAATGGAAAGTTTGAGTTAGTAAAAAAGACTCGTTGACTTGTTCGGAGGGCCTAGGACAAAAGTCGCGTGTCTACAACCCTGGCCAAGTTAGCGGGGACCGTACGACTTACACTTCAGTTAGCGTACGTTTCCCCCTGAGTTAAGGAGGGGTCCGACCGCAATCGTTAATTCTGTATTGTTTGCCGTATTTCATACTGTATTGCGAAATGAGTTCCATTGTGTAAATCACTTGCGTTGGTTTCGTCAGTAAAGCCTTTGTTTTATTTGGTGTTTGAGTTGATTGGTCTAATATTTAGCTTTGTGTTCGTGTTACTAGGGCCCGTTCGAGAGATCCTTTGAGTGCTCCCGAACCTGAGCAGTGAGCTAGTTCTATATCGGTAATTTCGACGCTCACAGCGTCAAGTTGTTATTACTGCGCGTCCTCAGCCTCAGCTAGGACCGGGTCAAATATCTGAAGTTTAGTCCGCAAGCTCACAACGACGTCAATAAGACCTGCGGCCGCAATATAACAAAAATGTTTCTGACGCGGCGTCTTGGTTTCAAAGGTTGAATTTTTAACATAGAACACTTTCTGTATATTCAAATTCGGGAGGTAGCTTTCTAGTAAAGAATGCTTGAACTCTTTCCATGTTATATATTTTCACCACTTATGGTAAACATATTTCACATGCACATTCGAGGATGGGTTTAATATGGACACAAAACAAGCTAAATAGAAAATAAGGATCGGTGTTGGTGAAAATATCAATAATTACATAGAAAATAATAAATATAAGAAGAGACATTGCTACATCTTTCTTTGAAACTGAAGAGCAGTGCTCACTGAATTTTAAACTGCAACTAAATAGACTGCACAGTGACTCCTAAGTCTTTCATGCTAAAACAGAATTTAAAATTTTGTTATTGATATGGTAAGTGGCATTTAGGTTTGAGAAACCTTATGTGCAATCAAAAATTTATATCTATCATCTATCAGAAGTAATTGCCACTCATTCACTAATTCACACTCGTATTTATGTCATTTTGATGGGAATTAGAGGGAAATCCACGTTTAACCCTTTAATGTCCAGACACTGGGGGTCCCAGACTTCGATTTTGGGGGGGCTGGAGGTCTGAAGAAATTTTTCCATTTTTATAATAGCGTTCTTCAGCTTTATGCTATCTTGTTATAGCAGCAGCCGTATCAAGGGCAATGAATTGAGTCTGTTTGTAGTAAAAGCCAGTGGTGTACCCAAAAAAATGGAAATTTTTCAGTTTTAAGGCCGAATTTGGTCAATTGGTGATGTATCAGAAATTTATTTCGACAGGAGAATAAAACACAAGATGGGAGTAGTGTTTGTGACCGGCCGGAATTTTCGGCCGGCCGGCCGGGAAAAGTCGGCCGTCCGGCCGGATTCAAAATCGTCCGCCCCTATATCCAGAGTATTACAGGCTATACAGCCTTGACACCTTCTAGTTTTTTGACCATTGCTCGAGCTATGTGCGACGTAGAGAAATCGCGAAAAGACCATTCTATTGAGAACTAAATGGTAACGAAAACAGACTTAGTCGACTAAGGGTTTAAGACGCACCGTTTTTGCGTTATAAGCGCTCAAAGTTGAGAATTGGCGCCATTGCGCAGGCATAATGTGTACCTCACCCTTGAGTAGGAACACAGTAACTGTGCTCCTGCCATAATTGAATGCTAGAAATAAACTTTTGTAACAAACATTGTTCGCTATATCTGATATTCTGATGCAGAAAAAGCAGACTGCCGGAGTTGCATCTCAATTTCATAACGTGGCCGTGAAAAAATACTACTTTTTCGATAGAAAAAGTCATATTTGCACACTGCTTAATGAAGCATAGGTTTCATATGCTTCAGTCTTGTTTTGTTATGCATATTTCATATGCCAAGCATTTCAGAAACGCAAAATTTTCAGAATTGTTTCAATTTTAACAATTGTAAAAATTTTTGAAATTTCGTTTTATCTCCAACAAAATCCAGAATTGTAACAATTGTGAACGATTTCTTACAAGTGTTTTTTGTTCCGTTTTCAATGACAATATTCTTCAGTATTAGTTTATTATTTTAGTGAATTTTGTGAATTGGAGACCCATCGGCAGTTTTGCAGACAAGGAAATTTAAACAAAAGGGGGAACGTCACATCAGAAAGTGTATTACACAAGTAAACACAGTATATTTTGTGTTTATGACCGGCCGGAAAATTCGGCACGACAGTCGCCGGCCGGCTCTGGCCGGTCGGAAAAAGCCGGTTGAAGTCAGCTAGTGTTTGTGACCGGCCGGCGCCGGCGCCGGCCGAAAATCAGCCGGCCAATCTGCCGGCAGGTCTAAACAAATCTCCGGCCGACCAGCCAAACTGACAAAATTAGGCCGGCATAACAATTCAGCAGGTTAAGCTATGCCAAAATGACACTCTGGAACTGGATTTGAAATAAGTTGGTTTTGTCTAAACATTCAACCATTCCGGTCGGCCGGCCTTTCACCAGCCGGCCAGCGGGCACCCGCCCGCCGACTGAAGCATCCTTGAGGCTCGGCTGGTTCAGTTGCAAAGGGTTTTACAAAGACAGATGGAAGGTTGTCACGACTTGAGATGAAAGTGTTTCTGCAGGATGTAGAAACTGCTAGTAACAGAAAAATTTACTGTCCATACAGAAAGTTGTTCTGTTACTAACAGTTTCTAGATCCTGCAAAAATTACTAACAGAATGCAGACATATTACATACAAAATGTCCATACATGAATTTTAGAAGCAAATTAAGGTAAATTAGGTAGTTCGTCATTGTCGGTAATTAAAACGCTCGACAAGTGATTAAAAGATGCGTTTTGATTATAATGTTTTTGATTGTATTTTTGATGATTTATGATTGATATAGTAGACATTTGAAAGACACAAAATTTACACTTTTGGGAAAACACAAATTTGACTGGTTTTGGTTTTTACATACTATCAATCTGCTCAAATTAAATTCTGCAATCGTTCAAAAACAGCGTGATGCACTCATGTGCCAAAGACTGTGTTTACAGTCAGCTTTTCCCAGCTGCTCAGCAGTTGAAAAAACTGAAACTGCCAAAAAATCTGCAGCAGCTGCAAAATAAGTGTTATACTGCGGCCCCCGGTCTTATGTCATCCGCGTGAGCTGGCGGGCTATCTCAATATCCGTGACCGGTGCCTAACTGTGCCGGAGAGCAGGCAGTGATAACAACCTGACGCGGAGAGCGTCGAAACTGCAAATCTAGAACTCGCTCAGTAACAGGTTCGGGAACACTCTAAGTAATACCCCTACGGGCCCTAGTAACACGAACACAAAAACTAAATATGGCACCAGTACACGCGAACACAAGGCTAAAAATAAGGCTTTATTGACGAAGCCGATGAGTGCAACAATTTGACAGTGGAACTAATTGCGCGTTATAACAGGAAAGGTAACAAACAAAGCAGAATTCACTGGACAATCGGCTCCCTAGCTCAGAGAGGATTGTACGCTATTCTCCGATACAATTTATACAGCCTCCCCTAATTTGCCCCCCAATATGAAAACACGACTGTCTCCGAACGTCTCCAGCAAGCCAGCCATCTAGCTTGCATTTCACTCTTATTAATACTAATTCAAACTTTATATTTTAGGTTCAGAACAGGTTTCCCCTTTTAAAGTATAATTCAAAATATAAACAGAATATAATTAAAATACTCTTTAGACCTAATTTAGGTTCTTAAATTATTACCAAAATACATGTGATTTAGGCTCAATTGCGCCCTCGTTGCTATGGCAACCAAACATGACTACGAACTCAATGCCGAACGGAAAGCCAAAAGGGCTAGGTCAACAAGGGTAGGGCCCTGCATTTACAACAGGTGCCCCCCTGTGCGGGTACAACGTCTCTGGAGTATCCAGCACACCTTAAACGGGTCCTACCCTTTTGACCTAGACCTTTTCTCAAACAAAAATTTCAAGAAAGAATTATAAACTACAAGCATAAAAAGATCGAAAATGGCAGATTACACAATGGCAAAAATAAGGCACAAACTATTATGACATCAAACGCAAACAAATAATTTTGAGCAGATATAACAAAAACTATTTTATAACTATTATAACAAGCAGAAAAATGACAACAAAAGAATTTTGAGCGATCATAATTTAAACCACAACAATAAACAACAAAGCTATTACAACAAATTTTTGGTAATTGTGTGTAATATGTGTAATTTAGTGCTCCCACCATCCTGGAGGTCTCAGCAGATAGAACCGGATTGCTGGATTCAAAACCCAGAGTGCTAAATTTGCCTACTCATACCCTAAATGTGTGTGAAACAGTGTGTAAATATCCCAAAACCTATTATACCGATGCAAAATACACTCATACCTAGTCCGGTCGCAGCGCTACGACACGGGTGTTAATACATTCATACTGTGTTAGTTTGCGTGTGCACACGTCTGAAACCTTACGTACTAAATTTGGGGTACCCCTCTTGCTTCCTAAATTAGTATACTACCAATTGGACCGGTCGTTAAACTATCAGTCAGCCTCTTCTGGTGAGTTCGCACTTGCTTTTGGTCACGTACGCCTCATGCCTCAAAATCATGTCGACAAGTGCGAATTTCGGGGTAGAAACCAGCTACCCGTCGCGTACGTCACTCACAGGCTATCCCAAAAAAATAGCTTTCTCTACAATCAATTGGTTCGATAATAAGTATTAAAATACTATTCATACAACAACAACTAAGTAGTTTCCGCTATGGCGGAAGCAAAAAGAGCAGAACATTCACACGACATCACAACATTCACACGCCTCGGATAATAAATTTTTGGTATTATGACAACTTGCACAGGTCGCGGCCCCTTACGGGCACATAGACACGTTAGAGTACGACATAACAAGCACAATTATGCCCTAGCAGTCTGCTGAAACTCTCTGGGTCCGGGTCGACTGGCTTCGCAATACGAATTGTTTGTGATCCACGCTGAATAATTCGCTATGAAAGTCTACAACGCCGACATCACCAATCAACGATTAAGTAAAAATAGCGCTGGCCGTAATAGCGTAATAGCATCACCACTAACACTGCAAGCTGCACAGATTACGAGCAGCCGGTACAGTTCTTGCTAAACAAATAAAGTCCATGTTGCCGTATATAACTTTCGGCCGGTTATAGTCCACCGATTGGTATTAATATGAGTAATTCTGGATTCATTCGAGCAGGCAGTCGAGCAGTTCTGAATTATAAATGTCACACGGTATGTGGCGTAACTTTAGCGCACAAGACTACGAGCGTCACTAAACAACAGTCCGATGACATCACATTAACGGCGCGAATTCGGCATTATCGGATGACCCCATTGTTGTAGATCACAAGTCATCTCAGCGATCAGGGTTGAGCCTGGGCAAAACTCCCTTAAACTACTCCTGAAAACAATGAAAGTTACAAATTTTGGGCAAATTTTAGAAATGTCTTTAACCTCGCCTATTATGTTCATAATTAACTAAATCCCAATTTTCGTTCTAAAATATACATTTCATCTATCAAAATTACCAAAAATGGATCAATTATTTTTAGATAATTTCAGGTTAAACATAAATTAGTATAATACCGATACTGACCCAACAACTTAATGAGTTAATAACACAATTTAGGCCGCGACCAAGCCAACTCTACTCGGTCCGTGTTCTGGGTTACTCATTCCTTGATCACTTTTAGTTATTTCCTAAATCAACCATTAAATTTATATATACCGATCCACTCCTACATTACCTAGCCTATCATGCGACTGCTGACTTCTTTACTGATAATATACACAACTAGATTCCAATAATTTACCGATAAGTTTACTTTCCCTTACTCGTTCGAAACCAATAGAAAATTGCACTTGGAAATTTAGGTAAACATTTTGTCTTCATTACTCGAATACTAAACCAATCAACTCTAACACTCCATTAACGCAAAATAGTTTAACCACAAAACAACACAAAGACAAAAACTATTCAGTTTGAACCCAAACAACCAATCAATTACACATTAATACCATATTAATTTATATAAATTTCCATAATTTCCTTAAAGCAGCAGTCGCGTGCAAGCAAGGTAATCAGAAATAATAACCCAGCTCACGTCCTCCCAAAATTTTGAGAAAATTTTGATTCCAATAGCTTATGCACACATTCGCACACGCTTCCATTTGTGAGGCCTACCGGCATGGCTTACACGGCCATAACGGTGTGCCCCCCTCTTGGGGTTTTGTGTGGTGCCCTCTGCAACATGGTATGCCTGCCTTATACAATGCGTCCTCTCAGTGTTAATTTCTGTCTCCCACGTATGATACTGGTGAGTGCATTATATGGTCCCTTATACTGGGCTGCGCCCTCTCATACGTATACAAAATCAAATTCGCCTCACTGGTAGGCATTACATTTTTCGCTGGGACCGCTACTGGTGTAATCGTGTGTACAAAATATATACCCATACAATTTCGAATGTGTACTTTAAACCCATGTGTTACCGATAAACTTTACTTGCGAAATCCACTGGTTGGCCTTTGTCGCTGTTATCTCTGAAAATGCTACAACAAAATACATTACTAAAATTAGTAAAACCAAAAAGGTGGGTCAAGTTAGCACTACAAGCAAAACTAAATTGTAAACCAAAATTAGAACACAAATAAAACTGGCAGTGAGTACAACATAATCGTAACAACACAAAATATCATAACCAAACTAAGGAGAGAGAAAAGACAGAACATAGACTACTAACAGAATGACTACTAACAAACAACCAAAAATATACACATGTACCCGAGGAAAAGTGAGATTATCACGAAAATAAGATCTATGATAGACTCTAAAACATTAAAGCATATACATCAGTGCTATCTACAGGCATTTCGAAACAAAAATGCTAAACAAAAGAAACAAAATAAACAAAATTCATACTAAATCAAAAGAGCAAAACAAAATAATGGCAAGTATCAAAAATATAGCCGTTAGCACCAAATTCTGTTAGTATCTACATATTACAGCGTTACTTCGTTAGACAAAAATATATATTTCATGCGCCAATTTTCACTATTTCTGCGACCAAACCAGGTCTCGGTACACTGGCCACGGCATAGCCAGCTGAAACGTACCTCAACCTTCTACAGTATGAAAATCATGCACTATATCTCCGTTTCTGCCTACGTTTGCTACAAATTAGGGTGTCCTCTATAAGCCAAGCTACCCGAGAGTAACTCGACCGAGAGGATCCAAAACATGCAACTAACATATTGGCCACATAAATGAAATGAAATGATAAGTGACATGCCGTGTATGACAAAGAGACGTCTATTGACTTCCCCAAAGCTTATCATACCCTGTTAGCAGAGCAAAACGCTATCGATAACCATTCTACTGACAGAGTACCCTCCGTGCCTGGTTCAGTCTAATTGCTCATTCACATCAGGCAACGAAGCAAATCGCACGCGATAACCATTCCATCGCCTTCAGTGTCTACCTGGCTTGTTGACGTCATGCCATGATACTTCTAAATCTATATAGCAGCGGAGCAAACCTCATCGGGTAACCATTCTACCGCTACATATTTTCATCCGTACCTAATTGTCACTATAATTTTGGACTTTAGCTTAAACGCACACATAATAGTTATGACTTCAGTTCGACACTAATTTGTTCGTTTATATACTTCAGCTAGGGCAAAACGCTAACGTTATCCATCCAAGCTTCAGTGAGTTATTTCAGAGTTGTCATCAGTCATAGTTCGGGTTTTATTTCGGCTGCTCACTAGGTCTGACCGCTATCGGTATCCATCCCGGTTCTAGTCAGCCGTGAGTCAAATTCGATTTTAGTTACTAACTAATTATTGAATTACCTTCACCGAGTCTAACCGCTAACAGTTTCCATCTCAGTTCTAGTATATAATCTGTTAGTTAGTTAGTAGTTCATTAGTAGACATAAACAGTAACACTTATTCTGCCTCAACTAGGTCTAAACGCATCCGAGTTCCATCCCGATTTCGGCAGACTAATACCAAGAGTACATAATAGCTTCTCACTCTATATAGAAGAAGAGTGAGACACTCTCCAGCCTGCCTGTGTTCTAGCACAGGCAGATGCGCTGGTCGTTTTCACGCTACATGTTGACATTCTATGCAACATGTGACTGGCCAATCAGCGCGTAGATTCCCTGCGTAACACACTTTAGTATATAATCGCTGATGCGTTGATAAGCATTAAGATAGGGATAAAAGCTTAATAACTCATTATTTATTCATAGTCTGCTTGCAAAAACATTAAAAAAGGTTTGCAAATACCTCTAGGGATATTTTGGCAAACTTTCAGCGAAATTGATTGAGAAACTTTTGAGATATAAACTTTTCTGAATTCCTTCAAAGTTTCTCAATCAATTTCGCTGAAAGTTTGTCAAAATATCCCCAAAGGTATTTGCAAACCTTTTTCAATGTTTTTACAACCATACCATGAATAAATAATGAGTTATTATCCTTTATCCCTATCCCGTTTTATGATTGGAGCACGTGCACAGGCGTCTGCCAATCAGAGAATAGAAGCTCGCTTCTGATTGGTCAGTCACATGTTGCATAGAATGTCAACATGTAGCCTGAAAACGACCAGCGCATCTGCCTGTGCTAGAACACAGGCAGGCTGAAGAGTGTCTCACTCTTCTTCTATATAGAGTGAGACGCTATTATGTACTCTTGCTAATACTCACAATTAGGTTACATTGATCACCAATTCAAACACCGAGTATCAATAACAGTACGGCGGATTCCATAACCGCCCGAGGCAAAACGTAGTCGATAACTATCCCGGTTAGTTATGTTGCCCGCCGACCTACTTGCCGGACAACGCATATAAGCAGCAACTAGAGCGAACAACACCTTGTAACCATTCCGGTTGCTTCCCATAAGCCCTGTCCGTATCTCACCTAGTCGTCGTATCAGTACTTGGGTTGTGACGGTTCGACCTTATCTCTAAAGCGCTTCTTGTACTCTCTGCTCAGGTATTTTCGATCTTCGTTGCTTAGCCTTTTCGGGAACAAGACATCTCGCACTATCATCCAACATTTACCTAGCCAATTCGTTCCTGGGAACGTACTAATGAAATCAAACACTGGATTATCTCGGGCAATCCCTACGCTCCAGCGTTTGTCGTTTCTATCTGCACTAACAAGCACATCTATACCTGAGTTCTGCAAGAAAACCCTGACTTCCACTAACTGGTGTGCACGTGCCAAACAAATTGCATACATAGTTCGAAAAGCCATTGCTTTGTACCATAGTGTAGCTCTCACATTGTTACTGGCTAACAGTGTAGATGCCATTAATTTCATTTGTGTATGTGACGTGGCGCATGCTAACTGTTCTGCTACATCATATAATCCATATCCTTCTAGTGCCTTTAGATAATAATAGGCTTGCTCAGCTGTGAAAAATTGCAAGTCTTTGTGCACAAATGGGATGAACGATTCCCCTAACTTTGCAATGTATTGATTAGATATCGGATAGGCACTTTTCGCAAATGGCAAAATTTTCGGGTGTCTATGCTTTTGTTTTCTGGCATCTTTCACTTTGGTCATCAAGATTTCTTGCAGAACATCAGCATAGTGTAGCATCATCGTCGATTGTGTGACTAGAATTCCCAGTTTATCATGCGGTGGTAACTCCATTAGCTCTGGAACCTGGTGTAATTTTGGCAGTGTGATTGAGAGCGCCGCTACAAATGCATTGTCTGTGTTCCAACTATGCCCCTCTAACAACATCGGGTAGTATGCGAGCTGACCCTGCCTAGTGTACAATGGTGGAACATACACTTTGACCACTTTATCACTGGGTGGATCGATCACCGGTCGTTCAAACTCATCTTTCAGCTTGTGTGTCTCATCGTGTTGTGTGTCGGTTGTGTCAATTTCAATCCGTGCTGCAAACTTTTCGAAGATCTTTTGTTTGAGCCATTTTGCCATATATATGGGCATTCCCAAAACTTGTGTGATTCGCTCATCTGTTTCAGCCCATTGTTGGATTAGCTCCTCCATGTACTCGCTGATTGGGTGTATTGGGTTTACCTCTTTAATGGCACCCGATATCGGCCGTTGCAGCACTTTCCATCGTGAAGACGACCAACACTTGACCAACACTCGTGTGTGACTTACCTTTGCTAACCGTTTGATAACATCCGGTGGGTGTGTATCCATATCGTTCCATTTTGGTCGGTGTGTATTTGGTTCCTTATCACTAGGCACTATCGGTGCCTGCACTTGTAGTTGTTCGTATTCGTGTGTTGGCGCACTTTCCGGACCCATGAATGGGCGTGTCACCGGTTTTATCGATGGTGTACCTAAACTAATGCATCGTTCTGGGCCATACTCCTCATGTGTAATTTGGTGAACTTTCAGCCAATCTGTTCCAACGAACTCTGAACCTTCCCCTAGGTTTCCCTTGGGTTTTCCGTCCCTAGTTACTCCCGGGTATTCTTCATCACCTGTTACCACTTCTTTACTGTGTTCTTTCTCACCTATGTATTCCAAATCTTGTTCCTGTGTTAACTTTGGCAACTCTTTGTCCAATGGACCTTCTGAGCCTACATCCTGTTCGTCTTCTTCCTGTTGCAGTCTCCCTAACGGCCCTGTCCGTTGAGTGTTTTTCCAGGCGACTGATCCGTAAAACCTAGCTCGAAGCTAGGCGTTATTCTCTGAACTGGAAACTTAGGCAGCGGTCAAATTCTTCACTAGCGCTCTGCGCACTTTTCTATCGACTCCATTAGTCCCCCAGTTCAGGGTTTAACACACATAAGTCTTATGGGTCCCATAAAGTCTTACGTATCGTTATAGGTGTTTCAGAAGCTTGACATAACTTCTGGATCACCTCATGTTCTTTCATAAATTTATGTTTTCCACCTAAATTTATGGGTAGCCTGATAATTACTACATAAATTCATGTAAAGACTTCAGGCTACTCATAAAATGCTAAATGTGGGTGCCGAGTTTTTTCATAAATTTAGGAGAACGTGAGGGCACCCATAACTCACCCTTGAGCTAAATAATTGGTACAAACCTCAAAAAAGCATGAAAACTGGTTCGCTGGGTAGAGCATAAAGTGGCATAGTTTAGAGAATGTATTTTTTAAAACTTTATTGAACTTTTCTGAAAAATCTGATTTTAAGATTTTACTATAAAACGACAGCAGCAGGTATGGTGGTAACTGTTGTGCGCTTGAATAATTAAATCGACTAAGGCCCGGTTTCCACTGGGCGGAAATAAGAATTAAGAAATAAGAAATAGCAATAAGAAATAATGGGCAGAAATAAGAAATAAAGCCTTATGCGTTCACAGTGCAGAAATAAGAAGCACATTTCAAGCTGTTATTGTTCCTTCTAGAGAAGGAACTATTGTTTCGAAACCAACTCTGCATAGTGTTAAAGTAACACCTGCATGTTGGTCAGCGTATATGATTAACACGTAAAGTCAGTATGGCAATCAACTGCTCTTTTTTTTAAAGACAGGTATTTTTTTACAATTTTTAATGAAATTATGGTCAATAACAGTTTCCACATGTATTGAGTTGTCATTTTACTCGAATTTTGTGATTTAAAATATTTTCATATGGTAAATTTTCAGACTAGATAGAACACATGCTAATCACGTGCTTGTCTAGACTGATGTTTTCGCAGTTTCTTTCCACATAGTCATAATCAAACATCTCTATGCATCGAAGTAGGGTGGTCGAGTGGTCAAAAGCGCTAGTAAAAGATTGCTATACGTTAAGGCCCAAGGTTCGACCCCGTGTTTTTTTTTGCAAAAAACTACGTAATTTTTGTCTGCAAAAACTGTTGTGACAGGACATTTGCTTGTAAAAATTTACAGCAGACTGCTGATGCTGAAATTACAAGCAGCCCCGGCAACTGTGGAATGTGCTTTCGACAAAACTGTTAAATTAGTGTGAATTCAACATCTGTGCACTAAAACTAAATAGGTAAAGTAAACTTATACGGGTGTTAGTGCTTTTTATATCTACGTGAAAAGGAAATACACAAAACAAAAGTAAAGGCGAAGCTGAAATCTTTTGGGTAAAACAAGCAGAATTTGCACTCGGCGAAGGAACATTGCCCCTTTTGGGGCCTGCTTGTTTGATTGGCTTGGGATGACTTTAGGCGGGAATTCGAAAGTGCGTACGCAGCAGAACGTACGTACACAGCGATATTTGAATTGTCCAATCAGCAGAAAGGAAGGCGTGGCTTAGCGTCGCAAGCTCCAACCAACGCTTCTGATTGGCTAACTCCATATTTCTCAAGTTAAAATGAATTTAACTTCTTATTTTAGAAATAAGGCTTGTTATTTCTGAAATAACAAAAGCTTATTTCTGCAGTGGGAATGCCCTGTTATCTTTGAAATAAGGCCTTATTTCTTATTTCTGCTGAGTGGGAACCGGCCCTAACGAACCTATTCATTACTTTTTAAATTGAGATTTTAAACGAGCGCACCCTCAGTACGAAAATCAAAGCTGTGATCGTGCTGCTGGGCATCTAATTGTGCGAGCGCGTGTGTGTGCACATTCCATGCGGTTTTCAGCGAGAGCATATAATTTTATGTGAGAACTTTATGGGAGAACTTATGGGAAGGTTATGTGAAGATTTCTGAAAAACTTTATGTAGCACTCGTAACCTTCTCATAAGTTCTCCCATAAATTCAATTTATGTAATACCAAGAGTACATAATAGGAAGAGTATGACACTCTTCCTATTATGCCTAGCAGCGCGCGTCCAATGCGCAGCGCGAAATAGGCCTTTTATGTACGGTTTTGAGGGGGGGGGGACCCCCCCCCTCAACTGAAGACCCCGTACTCAACTGAGGGGGGGGGGTACCCCCTACTCAGTTCGATACCCCGTGCTCAACTGAGGGGGGGGTACCCCCCCCTCAACTCAGCACCCCGTCTTCAGTTGAGGGGGGGGACCCCCCCCCCTCATTTCAAGACACTGACAAAGTCTTTGCGCTACCCCCCCCCCCCTCAGTTCAGTACCCCGTCTTCTTTTGAGTGGGGGGGGGGGTACCCCCCCCCCCCCTCAGTTCAGCACATCAACAAAAGTCCTTGTCAGTGTCTTGAAATGAGGGGGGGGTACCCCCCCCTCAAAACCGTACATAAACGGGCTATTTCGCGCTGCGCATTGGACGCACGCCCGTAGGCATAATAGGAAGAGTGTCATACTCTTCCTATTATGTACTCTTGGTAATACTTTATGTAAAGACTTATGTAAAGTTTCTGAAACTACCCCCTGGGCCTGTTCGTCGTTGAAAAATCAAATGTTCGTCGTGAAAAAGCAAATGTTCGTCGTTGAAAAACAAATGTTCGTCGGTGAAAGTTCGTCGTTGAAATTGTTCGTCGTTGAAAAATTTTTCAACGACGAGCTTTGGTTTTTTAGAACATTATTATGTTCTAAAAGACAAAAGCTCGTCGTTGAAAAAATTTTCAACGACGAACATTTCAACGGAGCTCAAGACATCCGTTGAAATGTTCGCCGTTGAAAATTTTTCAACGACGAACATTTGTTTTTCAACGACGAACATTTGTTTTTTCAACGACGAACATTTTCAACGCCGAACATCTGATTTTTCAACGACGAACATTTGTTTTTCAACGACGAACATTTGTTTTTCAACGACGAACATTTGTTTTTCAACGACGAACATTTGTTTTTTCAACGCCGAACATCTGATTTTTCAACGACGAACATTTGTTTTTCAACGACGAACATTTGTTTTTCAACGACGAACATTTATCCTATAATTACGTGTTATGTTCGTCGTTGAAAATGTTTCGATCAATCCAAAATTTTCAACGACGAACATTTTCAACGACGAACACTTTGCTTCGATAAATCGGGCCCTGGTGTATGTATGGTACAATCTATAGATACGTCCGCAATACTAGCTCTCTACAGACAATGAAGCTGGGAGTGATATAGCCCTTTCTACTTATCCTTGAGATTTTGTAAGCCAACAAATTATGATCCACCCAATTCTGTCAGTTTTCTTGGCCGAACAAAGTTGGAATAGAGACTACATACGTGTGACTATGCATAAAACTACTTAAATCAATTGCACAATTGGACAACATCTTTATTTTTCTCTAATCTAATACATACCTCTACTCTCAAGAAAACCTAAACTAAAATTGATAGACCAACAAAACCGACACCAAATCAACCAACCAGATACGGCATAAATAAAAATTAGCTTTTATTGTCGTTAAAAATTCACAAAAAATGGTACAAAAACTGCCCTTGACAATAATTGATAACGATATGTACAAAAAACTACAGAACCGATTTGAACAATCTTCTTAATTACATTGTAATGCAATTTCTGCAATTACTGTTCAGTTGCAATGGAGTTGTATAGCCAAATTTTGGAAATTCAAGACATTGCAGTAGAAACCGCAAAAATAAAAAGGAAATTATTTAAACCTTCACGATTAAAAATAATTCATACTGATAGACTTCCGGAAAGGATAAACCTAATCCAGTTTGTCCTTAAGGAGGTCTAAATGAGCTATCTTTTTGTTACGAAAGTTTGAGTCAAGTTTTAAGTTTCAAGTTCCTAAACTAAACAAAGCTATTTTGTCGATGTTTTGGACAAGTTAACCATTTGCCTTATCCCGGACTTTAGATGTTCTTAAGGACAAGCATGAACCGGGTTACATGGCGAGGCTCAATTCATATTTCATAGCCGCATGTCAGTTCATCATCAAAATAGTGAAAAAACCATACCACTGTGAATATAGTGATTTTTTTTGATTGTAGGAGCTAAATGGACATACGGCTATGAGTATGAATTGACCCCTACAATCATTACTGTACATGGGGTTTCAACCTTGGAGAGAAGCTAGTCTTTGAAAGGCAAAACCCCATGTACATTACATTGAGATGAACTTCAAATGAACTAAAATGAACTTCATATTGTGAAATTCTTGACCGATCAGATGACCACAAATAGAAAATCACAAACCTGAAAATAAATTATGAAACCGACATAATGTTACTATAAGCTATACTGCATGTTACAGTTTTTATAATTAAATAATAAGCTTAATAGTTGAATAAGTAAAAAATAACAGAGAATGGCCCCGCAAACGACTGTAATGAAACCCCAGCTACTATGAGAAAGAGGATTCACTTTTTTGAACTTACAACAAAATTGAACATCCTAAACAAAAATTCGATTTCTTATTATCCTATCCTATCCTCATTTTTCTCTTCATCATAAAAACTATATATCCTAGTTTCTTCAGGTCTTCAGCAATTCTGGTGAATCTCTGGCAGAGGGGAAGAAGGTAGGCAGAAGGAGGTAATATCTGATATCAGGTAAATTACCCATTCACGCCTTTAATAACGCGGCATGTTGTGTGGTGCCGTGATGCTTTCATAATTCGGCCAGCTAAAGTGCTAAGCACACACACTTCCTGTAAATACGAATAGACCCATACTTACAGCCGTATGTCCGTTCAGCCGGCAAAATAACGAAATAATCACTCCACTAATAGTTTATAAAATCAGCAAGTGGAGTGAATATTCTGTAAGTTTGCCGGCTGAACAGACATACAGCTATAAATATCAAATGGAGCCTTACTGGACACTGCATCAGTAGGCTATCAATGCCGCAATGACTGTTGACTGAAAAGACACAGGTCTGATCACAATTCTGTGAATGGGTTGTCAAACCGGACTCGAGTTGGCACTGTAGATGAGACAGGGTTAGACCATCTTGCTGCAACAACACAATCCGATTATCTGGCTTGCATCAAATTTGAGCACAGTGAGAATAAAAATAGCTTGAGAATTACACTAACTACAGTCTGACCAAAAGCGCGACAACTTGGTATTGATGGCTGAAGTTTGTTCTTTTCGTAATAAAATCACGCGTATTGCTTTGTTTGAGGACGCAGCAATTTTTGGTCAGATTTTAGACTACATTACAATTAAATATCGCCACAAGTAAGGGTCGATTCATACTTATCGTTTGTGCACTCTGCCGACAAAATTATAAAATCAAGCCACAAGCTGACGTCATACACTATTTTTGTATGATCTAACTGCCGATAATTGTTAAGAGTTAAAGAACTCTTTTGACCTGGCATATGGTGACATCTAGCTGCGTGCAATGTGGTTGGGTACGCTGAAGCATCACAACTATATAGTAGGTGTGATTGTTCTTCTTTTGCTAGGCATTCACTGTGTATAGTTCTTTTTTGCTATGTTTCTTTTAAAGTTTTTGCGTTAAATTCGAATAAATACTGTAAAGGGAACAAGGTATTTTTTAATTGTATCCGTATTGTAGATGAACTTATTTATTTACTAACAGCTGCTTGTTCTGATCTTTCCTGAGTATTTTTATTTCAGTCAATCTCACAAAAATTGATTCGTAAATATTTTATGTTTTAATCATGGCTACTGTTTCTCCTTTGTTGCTCAATTCTGGACTGCGGTTAGTTCTCTTAATTTTCTATCCCGTTTTTTCTGGCTGTTTTTTCGTTTTTTATTTGATTAAGCATTTTCATTACTTTTCCATTTAGTCCTTTCCTTATCTATTTTCCTTTTGATTTCTGCCTGAGTTAGTGATGAAAGTATGAACGGAGGTATCGATTATTGATTTCGTATAGATATAAGTAACTTCCAAGGTACAGGACGTTAGTGGTGCAATGATACGCAGTATTGAGAATGATGTAGTGAGAGTTGATGAGGGGTTGGTAACAGAACTAGTAATCGTGAATGCGCAGGACTTGTTAGTAGAGGTAGTGGTGCTAGTTTCGGTAGAAGCGGTAGTAGTTGTAATTTAGCAAGTTTAACTTTTCCCCGTGTTTCTTTTAGTTACCCTGTGTTATTGGGGCAGTATATAGGTTCTTCTATAGATTCTTTTGACTATGGTTGTTGTCCAGTTAGTATATTTAGTTCAACTCTTCTGATGGATCTTGGTTCAACGTTTTTAATGGTCATCATCAGTCATCAATACGATTTCTTATTATTATTTTCTTGTTTTGCATTACTTTTTTTCTGTTAAAACACAATTTTCCCATTTCTAGCTCACCTTCTGGTCAAATACATATCTTCAATGATCTGAGTTGACCGCTGACTGTTTCGTTTTTTTCTACTAATTATCATTTTTCCCCTACTTTCGTTTTCGATTAGTGTTTTTTGTGCAATGTTTTCTGATGTAAATTTCTTTTGTTCCAGGTTCATTTATAAATGCAATCATACACTAACAGGTTATAATTAAAAACGTACAAAAAACCGGCAATAGTACCAGAAAATACTACTTTCCGCTGCAAAGAGAACTCAAAATGACAGAGTCCGAGTATTAGGCTCGTATTCCAGAATTCAATCAAGAAAGTGTCAGTATGCGTATTTCTGTTAATAATAAACGTCTTTTTGCACTACCATGAGTCTTTTGTGGTAGCTACTAGGTTTATCGACATCACCAGACCATTTTCAAAAAGTGGGTTTTTCCCCCACATGCTTTCTTTACCCCGTCTAATTTCGGTCATGCCCCCCCTCGTACGAAAGCAGGAGAGACCTGTCACTGCGGTCATGAATAGAGGAAGGGTAGTCCTCTGTAAAAGTGTTTTTACATTTGAGCTCGCATCTCTTAGTGCTGAGAAATGAAACTCCAAAATTCTCCTCCCTTGGAGCCATGTCGGGTCAAAAACGGGGGGTCTAATTTTTGACTCATAAAAAATACCAGCGAGACCCCTTTTGGATACCGCTTATATACGTTTGCCTACAGGGACTGTACTATACGCCGGTAAATTTTTAGACCTGTACCACGTACCCAAGTTCCGGAACTGGGGTGGTTATTTTCCCCAAAAAATGCGGTGGGTTTTTTTACCTGCCTGCTATATTAGTGGCGTGATTATCTTGCGTTTTGCCGTACGTATGTTCAGCCGGTGAAGTTACGAAATAATCACACCACAAGTTGACTTTCTACACTAACAGTGGCGTGATCCTTTTGTGTTTGCCATTTTGCCACATGTACCCTCACCCAGCAAACGAAATAATCATGCCACTAACTATTAGTGGCGTGCTCATTTTGTCTTTTTGCCGTACGTACGTTTAAGGTGCAAAATTACGAAATACTCATGCCAGAAGCTACACTATTGGTGGCGTGATCATTTTGTGTTTTTGCCGTATGTACGTTCAGCTGGCAAAATTGCGGAAATAATCATGCCACAAGCTGCACTATTAGTGGCGTGATCATTTTGTGTCTTTGCCGTATGAACGTTCAGCCCGCAAAATTACGGAAATAATCATGCCACAAGCTACACTATTAGTGGCGTGATCATTTTGTTTTTGCCGTAAATACCTTCAGCCGGCAAAATTGCGAAATAGTCATGCCACAAGCTGACTTTATACACTATTAGTGGCGTCATCATCTTGTGTTTTTGCCGTTGTACGTTCTGCCGCAAAATTACGAAATAACCATGCCACAAGCTACACTATTAGCGGCGTGATCATTTTGTGTTTTTGCTGTATGTACCTTCAGCCGGCAAAATTACGTAATAATCATGTCACAAGCTACACTATTAGTGATTATTAGTGATTAGTTACTATTAGTGTGATTATTCTGTGTTTTTGCCGTATGTATATGCAGCCCGCAAAAACACGAAATAATCTTGCCAGAACCTACACTATTAGTGGTACGATTATTTTGTGTTTTTCCTGCTGCGCCACAGCGCAGCAGGCTTCTTTAGAATGAGGTGTCGGAAAAATTACATGTAACTAAGTGAGTTATGTGTGTGCGTCTTTGCGTGTTTTCATATGTGTAATTGTGCGGGTGTGCGTGAATGTGAGTGTGTGTTTAAAATGTGTCTGCTATGTTCGTGTTGCTGGTCTGTTTACGTGATATGTATGTATATTCGTAGCTACCCAAGTACGTAAATACGTAAACAAAACTACTAGATAACACACGTACATTTGACAAAAGCTCATTTGCATATTTTGCATGATTGCCTATATAAAATGGCAGGCTAGTTGTTACACAATTTTGTATAACTAAGTTAATAACGTCTCACATATTGCACTATTTTATTACAGCGTAAACTTGCAGTAAAATTTCGTTGTACTCAGGTCTCACTTTGATATCTCATATTATTCACATAGTCTCATAGTAAACTTGCAGCAAAGTCTCAAATTAAATCACACAGGTCTCATTGCGATATGTTATCTCATAAAATTCACATACATACTCTCAAATACGGATCACAATTATGCAGTGTTATGACAAATACGGCTTTACTATATGTGAATGACAATAAGTGCATCTCATGAAATTGACTATCATTTAAGTAGATAAAGTGATGTAACAGCTGATACATTGTTTACCAATAAGCAGTTGTCAGGGATTCATGAATGACAGGTGGACTCAGACGTACAAAAATTCTGAATGGTTAGTATGGGAACAGGATTGCAGTAAGCCATGTCACAGATCATAGATATATTACTGCAATTATTGGTGTGTATAGCATGGCGATTTTTCAATCTGGTTCAAATACAGTGATTTTTAATTCTCATGGCACTGGCATGGTTATGCTTATTCTATAACTTTCACTGATATAGCGCATGCAGTTCAATACATGAGGAAAAGCAACAGCCAAGAAGAACATCAGCTTGAAATTTATTCTGGAGGATTGACAAGATGTGGTCGATAAATCTTTAGCTGTGAAAGTATTCTTGAAGTAGATTTTCAGAAAGCGCGAAAAGAATTATTTGCTGACAATCTGACAAGACAAATGCTGGTTGGCTAAACAGTCAATCATAGCACCAAGAGTGCATAATAAGAAGAGTATGACACTCTTCAGCACCCCAGCTTGGCCGCCGAGGACATGCTGCGACCATTATCTCCCCAAAGAGGCCACAACTGTGGGGGGTCCCCCCCCTCAACCGTGGGGGGGGACCCCCCCCCACAAACGAAGGTATACCCTCAACTGAGGGGGGGACCCCCCCCCCCACAAACCAGACCATAGGTCTCAAACGTGGGGGAGACCCCCCCCACATTTGAGGGTATACCCTCATTTGTGGGGGGGGTCCCCCCCCACGTTTGAGACCTATGGTCTGGTTTGTGGGGGGGGTCCCCCCCCTCAGTTGAGGGTATACCTTCGTTTGTGGCGGGGTCCCCCCCCATGGTTGAGGGGGGGACCCCCCCACAGTTGTGGCCTTTTTCGGGAGATAATGGTCGCAGCATGTCCGCGCTGCTAGGCCACAAACGTGGCCAGTGTCACACTCTTCCTTTTATGTACTCTTGGTAGCACAAATGATAATCAGTCAGAGACCTTAATTTTGGACATTCACATTTCACATGACTGGCATATTGACTATATATACACAATCATAATACGTCAAATGGCAATATTCAATAATTCAACGCTGAAGGCACAAGTGTATTTTCGTCAAAAATTTTGAGTCGTCTGATGCACATCCTAAAATGCAAATCTGCTGCGCAGCAGATTTTGGTTCACAGAGTGAAAATATAGGTTTGATATTGCCAGGCCCATTTTGCATTAGGCTTTGCTTGTTACCGTATGTACGATCAGCCGACAAAATTACGAAATAGTCAAGCCACAAACTGACTTTATACACTATTAGTGGCGTGATCATTTTGTGTTTTTGCCGTATGTACGTTCAGCTGGCAAAATTACGAAATAGTCATGCCACAAGCTGACTTTATTCACTATTAGTAGCGTGATCAACTTTTGTTTTTGCCGTACGTACGTTCAGCCGGTAAAGTTACAAAATTATCACATCACAAGCTGACTTCACATACTATTAGTGGCGCGCTTATTTTGTGTTTTGCCGTATGTACGTTCAGCCGGCAAAATTACGTAATAATCATGCCACAAGCTACACTATTATTGGTGTGATTATTCTGCGTTTTGCCGTATGTACGTTCAGCCGGCAAAATTACGTAATAATCATGCCACAAGCTACACTTCTAGTGGTGTGATTATTCTGTGTTTTTGCCGTACGCACGATCAGCTGACAAAATTACGAAATAGTCATGCCACAAGCTGTACTATTAGTGGTGTGATTATTCTGTGTTTTTGCTGTACGCACGATCAGCCGACAAAATTACGAAATAGTCATGCCACAAGCTGACTATACACTATTAGTGGCGTAATCATTTTGGGTGGATTTCACCACGGTGGTTTTTAAAAACCATGGTTTTACGTACGTGTGCATATGATTTGCACATAATTTCATTACGAAATGTCGCATGATTCGTTACGAATTTCGTAGATTTTCTAAAACCATGGTTTTTGCTCAGTTGAAATTTCAGCAAAATAAAAACCTGCTATGCTGCAGGTTTGAAATTTCAACTGAGCAAAAACCATGGTTTTAGAAAATTTACGAAATTCGTAACGAATCAGGCGATAATTCGTAATGAAATTATGTGCAAATCATGTAAAAACGTACGTAAAACCATGGTTTTTAAAAACCACCGTGGTGAAATCCACCCTTTGTGTTTTTGCCGTTTTTTCAAGTTGGCAGTCTTTGGAGTTTGGCATATCCATTATACACAGACTATATACCTAAACCCAAGGAGGTTGTAAGGAGGCCAGCTTCTTTCAGTGGTCCTTTTTCTATTCCATATAGTTTGGATTTGTTTATAAAATGGTTTGCCGTATGTACGTTCAGCCCGCAAAATTACGAAATAGTCATGCCACAAGCTACACTATTAGTGGCGTGATCATTTTGTCTTTTTGCCGTATGTACCTTCAGCCGGCAAAATTGCGAAATAGTCATGCCACAAGCTGACTTTATACACTATTAGTGGCGTGATCATTTTGTGTTTTTGCCGTATGTACCTTCAGCTGGCAAAATTGCGAAATAGTCATGCCACAAGCTGACTTTATACACTATTAGCGGCGTGATCACTTTGTTTTTTTGCTGTATGTACGTTCAGCCCGCAAAATTACGAAATAGTCATGCCACAAGCTACACTATTAGTGGCGTGATCATTTTGTCTTTTTGCCGTATGTACCTTCAGCCGGCAAAATTGCGAAATAGTCATGCCACAAGCTGACTTTATACACTATTAGTGGCGTGATCATTTTGTGTTTTTGCCGTATGTACCTTCAGCCGGCAAAATTGCGAAATAGTCATGCCACAAGCTGACTTTATACACTATTAGCGGCGTGATCACTTTGTTTTTTTGCCGTATGTACGTTCAGCCCGCAAAATTACAAAATAATCATGCCACAAGCTACACTATTAGTGGCGTGATCATTCTGGGTGGATTTCACAAAGGTGGTTTTACTAAACCATGGTTTTACGTACGTTTTATACGAATTGCACATAATTTCATTACGAAATATCGCCTGATTCGCTACGAATTTCGTAGATTTTCTTAAACCATGGTTTTAGCTCAATTGAAATTTCAGCAGAACAGAGACCTGCTGTGCTGCAGGTTTAAAATTTCGACGGAGCTAAAACCATGGTTTAAGAATATCTACGAAATTCGTAACGAATCAGGCGTCATTCGTAATGAAATTATGTGCAAATCATATAAAAACGTACGTAAAACCATGATTAGTAAAACAAGCTTTGTGAAATCCACCCTCTGTGTTTTTGCCGTACGCACGATCAGCCGACAAAATTACGAAATAGTCATACCACAAGCTGTACTATTAGTGGTGTGATTATTCTGCGTTTTTGCTGTACGCACGATCAGCCGACAAAATTACGAAATAGTCATGCCACAAGCTACACTATTAGTGGTGTGATTATTCTGCGTTTTGCCGTATGTACGTTCAGCCGGCAAAATTACGTAATAATCATGCCACAAGCTACACTTCTAGTGGTGTGATCATTCTGTGTTTTTGCCGTACGCACGATCAGCCGACAAAATTACGAAATAGTCATGCCACAAGCTGTACTATTAGTGGTGTGAATATTCTGTGTTTTTGCTGTACGCACGATCAGCCGACAAAATTACGAAATAGTCATGCCACAAGCTGACTATACACTATTAGTGGCGTAATCATTTTGTGTTTTTGCCGTTTTTTCAAGTTGGCAGTCTTTGGAGTTTGGCATATCCATTATACACAGACTATATACCTAAACCCAAGGAGGTTGTAAGGAGGCCAGCTTCTTTCAGTGGTCCTTTTTCTATTCCATATAGTTTGGATTTGTTTATAAAATGGTTTGCCGTATGTACGTTCAGCCCGCAAAATTACGAAATAGTCATGCCACAAGCTACACTATTAGTGGCGTGATCATTTTGTCTTTTTGCCGTATGTACCTTCAGCCGGCAAAATTGCGAAATAGTCATGCCACAAGCTGACTTTATACACTATTAGTGGCGTGATCATTTTGTGTTTTTGCCGTATGTACCTTCAGCCGGCAAAATTGCGAAATAGTCATGCCACAAGCTGACTTTATACACTATTAGCGGCGTGATCACTTTGTTTTTTGGCGTATGTACGTTCAGCCCGCAAAATTACAAAATAATCATGCCACAAGCTACACTATTAGTGGCGTGATCATTCTGGGTGGATTTCACAAAGGTGGTTTTACTAAACCATGGTTGTACGTACGTTTTATATGAATTGCACATAATTTCATTACGAAATATCGCCTGATTCGCTACGAATTTCGTAGATTTTCTTAAACCATGGTTTTAGCTCAATTGAAATTTCAGCAGAACAGAGACCTGCTGTGCTGCAGGTTTAAAATTTCGACGGAGCTAAAACCATGGTTTAAGAATATCTACGAAATTCGTAACGAATCAGGCGTTATTCGTAATGAAATTATGTGCAAATCATATAAAAACGTACGTAAAACCATGATTAGTAAAACAAGCTTTGTGAAATCCACCCTCTGTGTTTTTGCCGTACGCACAATCAGCCGACAAAATTACGAAATAGTCATACCACAAGCTGACTTTATACATTATTAGTGGCGTAATCATTTTGTGTTTTTGCCGTTTTTTTAAGTTAGGCAGTCTTTGGAGTTTGGCATAACCATTATACACAGACTATATACCTAAACCCAACGTTGAAGCCTCCCCGGGCGTACCGAGGTGTGTTCACGTTGAGTTGGGCCAGTATTTTGAAACAATAGTACTAAATTGACTACATACCAAATATTAAAACTTTTACAAACTAACATAGTATTATTATGAACGATTGGGGAAGATAGTGTCAAGTTGATTATTGGATCATTTGTCAAATAGAATCACATTGAGTGATATTTTTTATTAGTTGGCAGGTTTTCACAAGGCTTGTTTTGTTCCCGAACAGCATGGTTGTGAAGTTCTTTTCAACTGGGCTGAACAACTGCGGACATTCTTTCTCCATTAGTGGGCATTCAATTGTACATGCTTTGAATTTTGAAATGCTCCACACTCGCAAAATGGTGAAACTGATTTGCTCAGTCTATCTTTGTGCCCATTTAGTTTAGTAGTTTGCATCGATCCGATCTCAGTTGAAAAATTAGAATTTGTTGAGGGCGATTTAATTGGTTGCTAAAGCCATTCTTCTTTTGCTCAACTGTGTTCAATTTCGAAAGATCAGTGTTTTGAGAAATGGAATTCCATAGTATTTTCCAAACACTCATAACTTGAGTTTGAATTGAGTGAGTTTGGGAATCGTCATAGGTTGTAGTGACTGATGGGGTATTGACTTGTCTGGAGTTGCAATCTTCTTTTACTGAGGAGGTCATATTTTTTCAACACTTTATTGGTAGTTGTAAGGAGGCCAGCTTCTTTCAGTGGTCCTTTTTCTATTCCATATAGTTTGGATTTGTTTATAAAATGGTTTGCCGTATGTACGTTCAGATCGCAAAATTACGAAATAGTCATGCCACAAGCTACACTATTATTGGCGTGATCATTTTGTGTTTTTGCCGTATGTACCTTCATCCGGCAAAATTGCGAAATAGTCATGCTACAAGCTGACTTTATACACTATTAGCGGCGTGATCACTTTTTTGCCGTATGTACGTTCAGCCCGCAAAATTACGAAATAATCATGCCACAAGCTACACTATTAGTGGCGTGATCATTTTGTCTTTTTGCCGTATGTACCTTCAGCCGGCAAAATTGCGAAATAGTCATGCCACAAGCTGACTTTATACACTATTAGTGGCGTGATCATTTTGCGTTTTTGTCGTATGTACCTTCAGCCGGCAAAATTGCGAAATAGTCATGCCACAAGCTGACTTTATACACTATTAGTGGCGTGATCATTTTGTGTTTTTACCGTATGTACGTTCAGCCCGCAAAATTACGAAATAATCATGCCACAAGCTACACTATTAGTGGCGTGATCATTTTGTGTTTTTGCCGTATGTACCTTCAGCCGGCAAAATTACGTAATAATCATGCCACAAGCTACACTAATAGTGGCATAAATATTCTGTGTTTTTGCTGTATGTATGTTCAGCCTGCAAAAACACGAAATAATCATGCCAGAACCTACACTATTAGTGATGTTATTATTTTGTGTTTTTGCCGTATGTACGATCAGCCGACAAAATTACGAAATAGTCAAGCCACAAGCTGACTTTATACACTATTAGTGGCGTGATCATTTTGTGTATTTGACGTATGTACCTTCAGCCCGCAAAATCACGAAATAATGACGCAACAAACTGACTTCACATACTATTAGTGGCGTGATTATTTTTTTGTTTTTGCCGTACGTACGTTCAGCCGGTAAAGTTACAAAATCATCACACCACAAGCTTACTTTATAAAATATTAGTGGCGCGCTTATTTTGTGTTTTTGCCGCATGTACGTGCAGCCCGCAAAATTACTAAATAATTATGCCACAAGCTGCACTATTAGTGGTGTGATTATTCTGTGTTTTTGCCGCACGCACGATCAGCTGACAAAATTACGAAATAGTCATACCACAAACTACACTATTAGTGGTGTGATTATTCTGTGTTTTTGCCGCATATACGTGCAGCCCGCAAAATTACGAAATAATCACGCCACAAGATGACTATACACTATTAGCGGCATGATTACTTTACGTAAAGGACGTATCACGTATTTAGTATTTGTGACCGGCAGGAAAATTCGGCCGGCCGACCAGCAGGTCACAAACACCGGACGGCCGGGGCCACATTCGGCCGATCGACCAAATTCGACCGACACAACATTCCGGCACGCTAAGTTGAGCCGAAATGACACTCTGGAATTGAACCAATTAGTTTTTTTCTAAAATTTCTGTTGTAGCCGGCCGGCGGCTGACGCGGCTAATCACAAACACTGGACATACGGCTGTGAGTATAAACCGCCCTAAAAGGAAGGAACGGTGGGCCCTGCCCCCTTTCGAATCAAGGGTTCGGGCAAGAGGGTCCTAAAGAACTTTGCAAGAGGGGTTTTTAAAGCGTTAACCGATCTGGGGGGATCAGTCCCTGGAAGAGTACATATCCTACTGAGTCAATCCCTGTAGGCCCGTGTTGTGTGTGTGTGTGTGGGGGAGGGGGTGTACATTGCTCCTATGTTTCCAACCATACGACTGCTTTAAAAAAAAACTGAATTTTAAAACTAACCTCCGTATTCACTCGCAGTCCACAGGGGCAGAAAATCACAGAAGCTTCTTGCTTCAGGTAGTTCCTAGAAAATTTACCAAATACTGACAGAGCATAATAATTAAAACATTACCAATAAATGAATTAACATTTATTAGTAGAAAACCAAAATGAAAATGTTCCCGCATATATATGTCCATTATTTTTGTTAAGTGACGCTTTCTAGCCGAAGTTAGGGGCAACAAATAATAAAAATGTGGTATGGGAAATCACTCGTTTAACTAACTTCAACTTTAACTTTAGTAAAACGTCAAGTAAAACGGCAAACGTTCAATTAAAGTTAGTTTAATTAAGTCAGTTAACTTTTAACTTTATAGCTACTTTAGCTCTAACTTTACTTAACTTTTGAGCTTTATTTTAACTATAACTTTAACACGCATGATTATGGTTTAATTTTTTGCCTGCTACGCACGTACTTTTGGCACATTGGACACACTACTGACTCAGCAGTATTAGTGCTCAGCAAATAATCCATTTCTGACTGCTGAAAACTTCGCAATGATTCAAATTCTTCCAATATCCTTCGATCTAGAACAAAAAAGCTTGGCTGATATAGATAAAAACCAAGGGTAGAAATAAAGAAGACTAACTTTGTTGACAAAAATACCTTTTACAAATACAGACGTTTTTCAGTAAAGCATTTTTTACTCTCATAGTACTGAGGATCCATTGTACGTGGTACTACAGTAAAGTTTCGAGAAAAATCACATGGGCTACACATCTACATTCTATTATGTTATTGAAAGATTCATAAACATACTAAACATTAATTCATAAATATATTAAATATTATATAATATTTATTAAATTAAAATATCAACCTTCTTCTTGCATCTCGAGGTGTATTTCCTCAAGAACCCGCAGATTGGCTTGCATCACGTCGTCGCCTACTTCCTGAAAAATATCATAATCATAATAATCCCATTAGTCCCAATAATCCCAATAGTCACAATAATCCAGTTAATCCCCTTAGCTATTAATGAAGCCCGTTAATCTCCGTTATGGAAGTATCGTAAATTTTTCAGAATGACAAAATTTACAATGTCAGGGGAAAAGTAGTGCTAGGCTCGATTCCTGCTTACAGCCGTATGTCCGTTCAGCCTGCAGAATGACGGCACTAGCAGCCTAGTGGTGGATGAGCCAGCGCATGTGACGTCATTATTTCGTCATTTTGTCGGCTGAACGGACATACGGCTGTAAGAATGAATCGACCCGTAGTGATATATATTTTTTTAGTGTGCTATTGACATTGAGTGATATCGACCAGTGTCAGTGATAGAGTGATATTGCCCTGCGCAAATAAACAATGCAAAGGAAACATCCCATCTAACCCCGTACCGATTTCAAATTACTCCATTCCTTTTGAACTATCTCCGCCGTGAGGCCACCAAGATTTCGTCTCTGATCGAACAGGTGAGATCGCTGACTTTTGATCCGCTCCAAGCATCGCTGAAAAATAAGATTTTAAAAAACTAAAAACAAAACAAAATTAAGATAGATAAAAATAAAAACATCGTAACAACAAGATATAAAAATATATAGACATCTAGAATTCTAAAATAAAAAAAGACTACTGTCTATTGTCTAATAAAAAACTAATAATACAAAATATAAGTTTTTTACACAAAGTAATCCAAGCAAAAGGTCAGATGTCATCAAAATTCTGATTGCTCTCCAAAACTTCGATGAAGTACTTTACACACATGCAACCGCGACACATTGTCAGCTTAGCAAATACAAGAAATACTAAATTTCCATCACTCAAATATAACAGATAAACTATAAATAGCCATCTAAAAAAACCATTTAACTCCTACTTAGTACCTACCTACTATGATGGTGTGAATTAGTCTTAATTCGCCAGCTAAACGAACATAGGGCTGTACCTGTCTCATAACATCTTTTGAGTGGTGGTGTGCCGGGTTTCTTGTAGAGCGACTTCATTTTGGCGCAAATGGGTGAGACTGAACTCGAAGCCACGTCCATTCTGAAATTAAATACACACGGGCGGGTGTGGTTTAGTAGGGTTTAAGGCTCAATTCATACTTAACAGCCGCATGTTCGTTCATCCCGCAGTGACGTAACTAGCAGCCTTGCGCAGTGGATCAGCCAACGCCTGTATGCCATCATTTTGTCGGCTGAACGGACATACAGCTGTAAGTATGAATCGACCTGAACAGTCGCGTGACTATTTCGTAATTTTGCCGGCTACACGAAAATACGGCTGTAAGCATGAATCCAGCCAAAGTTTCCCAAACAGACCGGTTTTAATACTCGCCAATACTTGCCAAAATTCTAGATTTTTACAAAATTGCCGCTTCCCCGTGAGTACGGCTTCTGTTTTCTGGAAAGACCCCCAGATTTCTTCGCTGCTTCCGTAAGGTAATGGGCATCCAAAGGCCAAAGGCCCACTTCTTTAGCAGAATAAAGGAGTGAATTTTTGGCAGACAAAACGGTATAAAACTTATGCTTAAAATGCCATTATTAGGAGTCCAGACTAAGCGCCCTTTCTAGTAAAGCCCGGTTAATACTTGTCCTTAAGGACGCAGGGACAGGGACAAGGATAAATTTCGGTCAGCTGCTGCAAAGAAAGATTAACAAAAGCAACTCGGATAATTTTTTGCATACCGTGTGGAAGTGACGTTGTTTTTGTTCGTGCAAAAGAAATTGGGTAATTTGGCCATGTCGTTTTCTTGGAGAGTTAAAGGACAAAACGATAGGGACAAGGACAAGGACGAGTATGGAACCGGGCTTAAGGGTGACAAACCAACATTATGGAAAAATGAGCCTTAATTTTCCACAGTTACTGCATCGTCCAGAGATCAAATACGACTCTTCCTCTATTTTATGAGACTCGGACACCCAGTGTTGAGTTCGTCTTTCATCTTTAAGCGTGTAAAAATCTTCTGATGACCACGAATAAACATCATTTTCGAAAATTCTACCAAAACATAAACCTCCATAATAAACCTTTTATTGTCATATAATACAAATAAATAACAGTTATTATGGTAAAAAAACGGTGCCAAAAAGTACAACAAGATACAAAAGTACAAAAACTAGCTTTACTGAAACGAATCTGTATACAATAAACCGGGACGTATAGTTAGTCGCCTAAAACTCTAAAAGTAACTATCAATTAATAGAGCCTCTTCCGCTACCCC
>JASANF010015961.1:0-29789 GCA_030248245.1 Trissonchulus sp. WLG1_4
TTCGTATGAGTAATTAGATTATAAAAGGCAGAAGAGTTTTATGCCTCATAATAAGCAGATTACTGAATTGGTTTCCTAATTGCACTTGTAGTTTCTGTTTAGGGATTAAAAATCGCTCTTCTATCAGCTATCTATCTATCTTTTATAGAAAAGTAGTATTGCATATTATGTGTCTCTTGCAGCTGCTTGTACCAATTTTGTATTTCTTTTGCAGTCGCAACTGTAACGTATATAATTGTTTTGAAGTTTTTAACTGCTTGGTGTTTCAGTTTGGCGCTCTGACTCCGTTGGAACCGAGACTAGGCAAGAAATTGATCGAGCCACTGACGAATCTAATCAACAGGTTTGACGAGTCATTGACGAGCTAGACTAAAAGTGTTGTTTTTCGATACGATCAAATTCAAATCTGGTGATTGTTGGCGGTTTGTGAATTTTAGTCATTAATCACATTGCCCAAAGCTCTTATTCACAAAGAAATGGCGACCTTTCTTTCGAGGCAAAGACATATACACCTTTGCACAATGGAAAATCCTAGTGCTTTATTTGTGTGTTTCATAACAATTAACATGTCATTAATACTTGTTTTTTTCATTTTTAGTACCTCTGCCATGTCTCTGCTTTATGAATGTATTAATACGGTTATTGCAGGCAAGTGATCTAGTTGTTGTTGGTTGTTGTTAAAAGTAGGCATAGGTTAACAGCTGGAATTTATTCTCTTTTCGACTGTAATGCCCTAGCCTGCATTGATTTTCTTATAAAATTTAGTGAGGACAGAAAACGGAATATAGCAGTAGATGCTGGTGATAAAAAAAGCATAATAAGCTTGACATGTTGATTGCCCTGTAGGTAATAGGATTCATGCATTTCTGTTTCAGTACTGGTTTCTATTTCTTCTGGCGTTCCCGGTGACCATAGTGGAAGCATTCAGGTATTGGCCGGACAGCTTAATACAGTATAATATTGGCTGTATGCACTGGCATGCTATGAATTTTCTGATTTAACAAAATTGTCGAAACTGATTCTCAATTTTTTTACCTTAATTGTGTCACTGGGTCACGTAAATTTAGTCTACATAAATGGTGCACTGTATAAATCTTAAGCCTACCTTTCTTAAAGGATAGGATAGGATACGATAGACAGGCCACAATGGCGAAGAATCGTTGAAGACACGGGGACTAAAAATGGCCCAGCGACGAATCAGTGGATACATGATGTCGCATAAGCAAGCCAGCTTAAAGGATAACTTTTTTACTTTTCAGCTGTGCGTGCAGAAACTGAGTATACTTATTGAAGATTCAGATCAAAATTGTGAGTTTTCCGCAAATAGCTGGAGTTTTGCTTCGTTTCATTAGCGGACTATAAGTTCCTAGAATACTTGCATTTTCTATTCCTAGTCTTATGTATGTTTTTAGACTGACAAAGTCCATAAAAAGTGAAGATTGATGGCATTATTTTTTTAGAACTACGCATCAATTAATTAGTTAATTAATTATTAAAATTTGAGTTTCTAATTAGACGATTGTTATTCGAGTCGAAGGTGATGTTTAATTAATGACAGTGCTTGCTTATTATGAGCGTTCGCCCCTTTTTATACATCTTGCCGTGTGTTTAGTTGCTAATCATGTCTGGTTACCGACGATTTGCGAAGCAACAAATATATGGGCAATCCCCATTGGTCCTGATTTTTTTCAATTACATGGTCTATTTCAGTGAAATATCTCGGCCTGCTGGCGCTGGGAAAAATTCTGGAGACTCACCCGAAGGCAGTACAGGCCCACAAAGATATCATTCTGAACTGTTTGGACGATAAAGACGAAAGCATACGACTAAGAGCACTGGACCTGCTATACGGAATGGTTAGGGCTGAAATTAGTGTGGCACTGCATTGGGTCTGTGGTCTTTGTTCCATCAAAGTGTATTCTACTTGTCCGATAGAAAGAAACACGGATGAAATTAACGTCTGCTGACACTGAACCAACTGTTAACGTTTTCGGTGCTGTCGTACGATGCGATATACTCGTTACCATACGTGGGCAGCTAGCGAATGGTGGGGGGGGGGGTGTGCGGAGCGAGGTGAAGCACCTGTCTGGGGGGGGGGGGTGACACCCTCTCCCACGCCCATGTATGCTTGTTAGTTGTTACTACAGACTAATCACTATGCATGTAGGTGTAAAACTCCAACTAATTATTGTATTATCAATTAGTGTATGCTGTTCGTTAATCCGTTTAATTTATTAATCATCAGTAAGAAACCAATTAGTTAATTTAATCATTGTATTTTTTCAGGTTTCCAAGAACAACATAACAGATATTGTAAAGAAACTGATGACTCACGTGGAGAATGCGGAAGGCACAATCTATAGGGACGAACTGCTAGCGAAGATTATTCAAATTTGCTCGCATAACAACTTTCAGTATATTACTAATTTTGAATGGTCAGTTTGGCGGTTACTTTTGACTAAAATTTATGTGATTTTTACTTCTCCGGAGTTTTTGGGTTGCCGACCACCAGCGAAGCAGTGGCCCCTTGTACCAAAAAAACACAAACAAAAAAAAGAAAAACCCCAATCCCCCCACCCCGATACCGGGTTACCGCATTATACTTGTAATACCGCATCAAAACAGTTCTCGTTACATTATTCTGGTAATAGTAGACTTTGTGTGTTAGCTTATTTGTCAGAATATTAGCTTGGCTTCAATGACGTCGCTCGCCGTGAACCATTGTTGTATATTTTCAGGTACGTGAGCGTATTGGTGCAGCTGACGCATATTGGCGGCACGCGACACGGCGCGCTGATTGCTGAGCAGCTGTTGGATGTGGCAGTCCGTGTGCAGTCCATCCGGCACTTTGCCGTCTCCCAGTCTGTGAGTTTTCATTGACTGAAAAAGGATTATTGAGTCACTTGAGTTTGTACTATAAAAAGTTTAGCTAATACTAGCCTTCAATGAGTTGCTTGTGCACATTTCATTCAATCTTGTTCTTGTTTCAGGCCTTGCTAATTGAGAACGCTCATGTGTTGCTGGGCTACACACAGATGAGTAATATTGCCGAAGTGCTTTATGCTGCGGCCTGGATTTGTGGAGAATTTTCGGAGTAGGAAATTTGCTTGATTTGTTTTCATTTCGATTTGTTGTTGTATTCCATGTTTTTTTGGGTCAGTTTCACCTTATCAGATCACCAGTCAGGTAATTGTGTTTGTGGGCATTCAGTTTAATCGATATAAAAATTTCAAGATCAACCATTAGGTTAGATTCGTCGTAACTAATTCGAAGTAGCTTTTTGTCTCTAGCCGGAACATAGGACCCGCTTTTAGTGCGGCTTTGTCGGTTAGACTACGTTAAGGGCCACAGCTAAACTTTAAGAGAATCTCACTTCATTTTTGCATAGCCGACCATATCCATTTTCAGACATTTGCGAAACCCCCAGCAGGTTCTGGAGTCTATGCTGCGAACCAAAGTTGCAATATTACCCGGCCATATTCAGAGTTATTTTGTGCAGAACATTGGTATGTATTCATTGTATGTATTGTAGCTTGGCCAACTGACACTTAATATTGCAGTCGCATACACATTGTTTATTTATTTTCAGAAAATCTGAAAAAACTTGTGCATTGTGCTATCTTGTTATTCTGGACAGTAGTTCAGATTCTTACTAATGCAATTAAACACCCTCATCAGCAGAAAACAAACCTTTATTTTAAGTAGTACATTCCGATTATGTATTTTTAAATGTTTTTCGTGATGGCGGTTTTGAAAGCGATTTTTTAACAGCTAGCAGTTGCTGTATTTCAGCCAAGCTGTACTCTGAAATCCTGCTGGTGGCGGAGGGCGAGGGCGACTGGGACCGAGTAGCCTGTCTGGACAATTTGATTCTGTCCAAATTGCCACAGTACGAGCTCAGTGACAATCTGGAAGTGCAGGAACGGGTTAGTGTGGATTCAGGAACAGTAAAGCCCGGTTCATACTCGTCCTTGTTTGTGTGTGTTTGTTACTAAGCGATGACAAGAAAACTGCCTGGCTCAAAGCCTGCCTGCCTGTAGCAATGTTGTGCATGAATGAACAATGCTGGGGGCAAGAGTTGTGCGTGTACAATTATTTAGCCGAAGCGATTTTCGCCTGTTTATTACAAATTAAGCTGATCAAAACTCGTCATACTACCCCCCGCCTCGTATTTAACAGTGTAACAGTGCAGCTATTTTACGCAGCACACACTGTTCTTCAAATATCTAAAATTTTCAAGCTGTAACCCCCTGAAATTTAAATAGATTTGAAAGCGCAATATCAGCTTTCAGTGACATTAAATTTACCAAATTTTATCAACCCACCTTTTTACGTAAAAAACCGTGAACCTTTTTTTGCAAAATTTTTCAAAGTTGAATATTCTGCGAATTATCTAGAAATTCCATGCTTACCCCAAAAAACGCATGCATCATTAGATAGAGCAATGATGTCTCAGCTTTCAAATAGCATTAATTTACTATTTCCTGCTAATGTACTTTTTGTTAATCAAAAAATAGAAACCCTAAAAGATTGTCATCAATATTGATATGCATATTATCACATTCTAATTTCGATAATTCAAATCATTAATATTATAAGTTGAAAAATTATGTACATTTTAATTTCTAATATTAATCTTAAATAATAATATAAATTTGCAATCAATCATGCAGTTTTATAAATAATATATTCAGGCTGACATTATTGTGATCAATGCCATTTAAGGTGGTAGTTGAGTTTTGAGGTTTTGCGTACTTCTATATCAAATTACCCCTAATACCTCCCTCAGTTCAAGACATTAGAGAAACAGCATTTGGGCAATACAGCTGACTTCTGAATGCTGAACTGATGAGGGACCCCCCCCCAAACGTGGCACGTGGCCATGAAATGAGGGGGTATCCGATCTCATTTTAGCACTATGTGTTAATTGAGGGGGGTACCCCCCCCAAAACCGTACAAAAAAAGAACAATTTTCTGCTCTCTTAGGCCACCCGCCACAGAAAAAAAAATACTTTTCATATTATAATATTATGCAACCTTATTATTTGCTGCCAATATTGCTGATCAAAATTGCAAACAAGTTTAAATTTTCATAAAACAATTTTCTACGGTGATTTCACCGTTAGAATTTCAAGCCAATTATAACAGTGTAGGCCTATACTATAGTTTTTATGCAACTAACGCATATTTAACAGTGTTAAAAACACTGTTATAACCAAACGTTTTATTAATATTGCTTTTATGCAACAAGCCCCTTTCAAACGGTTCGGCTACCTTATTCGCGGCGTTGCACAAGCCCCTTGAAGTTTGTATGTGATTATTTAACCATAGATGATATGAAATATTATAAAACAGTGCGTTTTTCTGTAACTTGATTCTGCTTTGCTTTGTTGTTAAGTTTCAGTCCCAGATAATCTTATGAAAGTGGAGTTTTCGTTTGTTTTCAGAGCTGTTCGTTGGTGCAGCTGATGCGTCACATCGAGGCGCTCCATCGGCAGAACGAAAAGGTCGCCGACAGTTTGCAGCTCATGTTTGCCGGCGAACTGAATCCCATTGCCCCCAAGGCACAACGAAAAGTTCCCGTTCCACAAGGGTATATTATAATTATAATATAGTGTTGCCCGTTGAGTCTTATTATCTGTACTGTAAGTTGACGCCGTGACACTTCAGTGTGGCTTAACTTTGTTGCTACGGGTTTAAACAAGTAAATGAGTTTTGAACTCCTTTTAAAGCTTCCGTGGTTAGTCATTTAAGCCAGGTTCGTTCTTGTCCTTGTCCCTATCGCTTTGTCCCTAAGCGATTTCAAGAAAACTGCCTGGCTAAATAAGCCAATGTTTCGCATAAATTAAGTTAGGGTCACTTGTCACTTGCAGCTCGAATGCGAAAAGTTAGCCGAAACGCAAAAACGCTAGTATGGACAAGTATGAACCGGGCTTTAGTTTGTGAACAGATGTTTTTTCAGCCTTGATCTCGACGCCTGGATCAATGAGCCGCTGGAGACGAGCTCAGACGAGGAGTCGGACATGGAACAGACAATGACCAGTCTTCCGGGCAAACTGTTCACCGCCCAGGCGTTCCAGGCGGACACGGAACACAACGCGCAGGAACAGCAGGCCGTCAAGCGAAGGGAACCAACTGAAGAAGAGCTCAAGCGGGTTGGTTGCGGTGATGCATTTTTAGCTGTGCTGCTGTGGAAAATATTCAAGGGGATGAGCGGTCCAAGTTTTGCGAAGCTTAGTATGGCGTTCCAAACATAGTAGTTGCGTTACACTGCGCTGCTGCCGTGATTTTCAAGTGCACATGGCTCAGATTTATTAACATTACAGAGTCAGTTTTGTTAAGATAATTTCATACATAGCATTGCTGAAAGCATTAAAATCAGCCAAATAACCAGTGTCTGTTGGCTGGTAGTCGGTTTTCTCTAAACTGGCTAGCTGGTGGCCCTGAACTATTAACTGATAATAATAGTTTCCAGCTGTATTGTTGAATTTGTTTAAGACGACAGAATTCTATTTTAGCAACGAGAAACTCGCGAGCAAGAGATGGCTGCCAATCCTCACTATCTGAAAAACACACCGGACAAACGACGATCACTGGATATTGCTGGACTGCCACGAAACTCTTCGCTGCCAGAGGTGGCGCCCATTGAGCTCAGCACGCCGCTAGAGATTCCTGGTCAGAGTCGCTTGCTTAAAATGTCTTCATAAGTTTAAGCTCGGTTCATACTTGTCCTTTTGCCTGTCCCTATCTTTTTGTTCTTAAGCTATTTCAGAAAAACTACATAGCCAAATGTGCCAATTTTTTTTGCAGGACGATGGTTGGAGCAGGTCACTTTTAGATTGTGTGCAAATAATTAGTTCAGACGCATTTGTCATTTTTCACAGCAGCTGACCGAAATTTATTTGTTTCTCTACCTCTGTGTCCTTAAGGACAAGTATGAACCAGGCCTAAGTGTTCAAAACCTCACGACAGTACGTACACGAATAACACATAAAGGCCTATTCACACGAGGGCGCATGAGCGGGCGCATGAGACTGCGCATGAGCGGGCGCATGAGACTGCGCATGAGCGGGCGCATGACAGGGCGCATGAGCGGGCGCATTCTATTTTAACACTGCCTGCAGCATTATTTCACACAATGCACTGGGCAAGTGTGCGTGTGCGCCCGCTCATGTGCCATGGCGTACGCCATGGAGCAAAATGCGCCCTCGTGTGAATAGGCCTTAATGGAAAGATTTTTTGCTCAGTCTCAATTCTGGCATTGTTCATGCCAAAAATCGGTACATTGTATAGTGCAGTTTTAGAATCGCTCAAAAACACCATAAATAAGGATAGTAGTGCCGGGAGATTTTATAGCTGCATAAACAGCATTTTTTGTCATTTTTTAATACTTTTTTGTTCGCTTAATCAAATAACTCTGTTTATAGTAAGAACCACCTTAACATTGATCTGTCTGTACTCAATAGTGGCAAGCTGACAACTTTAAACGACATGGAGGTTGAGCAGTCTTATCGTTTTTCATCCGTTTTCAGGTATTGTTGGCTTGGATAAGTACTTTGAGCAGCAAGAGCAAACGGTCAGCTGGAAACAGGCCAAGAAGCAGCACAAAAAGGGTGGCGGGCGCAAGAAGAGGTCCAAGAGACGCGACAAGGAGAGCAGCGAGGAGGAAGAGGTCAAGGTCGTGCACGAGGTGCGCTGAAAAGTATATGATTACCAAGGGCCTTTTTCTAAAATGGACTTAACTGGACTTGACTTAACTGGACTTAAACCAGCGGACTTAAGTGGACTTAAACGCATTCCAAAAATACCGGATTTAAGTGGACTTAATTAAGTCCGCTGCAAGTTTAAGTCCAGTTAAGTCGGACTTAAGTGGACTTAAATTTGCAGCGGACTTAATTAAGTCCACTTAAGTCCAGTATTTTTGGAACGCAGACGTAATTAAGTCCGACTCGATTAAGTCCGACTTAATTAAGTCCGATTTCATTCCTAAAATAACTTCGGCTTTTAAGACTCTGTGTCGATTATGAGTTTATGTTTATAACTTTTGACTAGTTTTACCGTTCTGCATGTGTAATACGTCATTCGAAAGCTCACAAATTGCGCTTTTCAGCCATGTAAATGTTAAAATTTTTTATGCTTTTATTTTTTAAAATTACATCCTGAACAACTTTAAAAAGTTGTGACAACTGTATTGTACCATTCTAAAACAAAAATTTTTGTTTAAGGCTGGTGTATGCCCGCGTTTAAGGGCTGTTTCTGTGTTCAGTATGGTCTTGTGGTTCGTCATTGGCCTAAGATTGATTTAGACTTGCGAAGTCTTCGATACTGTTCTTAACCTGCGATTAATTCATATGTACTTTCACTCATGCATCTTTGGGACAGTTCTGAAGCAGTCTTACGTACGTCAGCCAATCAAATTGAGGCATATTACATGTGACACCAATAACAGCCAATCAGACAGTTGCAGGCCGACTAGTGGAAAAAACTGCTAGTTTGTGTTGCGTAATTAAAAATGTGTTTCTGAGCATTTTTTACGCGGCCCCTAGGGGCCGCGTATATGTCGTGCCCTCAGAACTAACTTGCCCTCAGAACTAATAGTTAGTTCTGAAGGCAAGCAAGTCTGCCCCTAGGAGTGATTGCTGTTGAGGGCAACCCTCACAACCTATCCTTTGTTAAGACTAGCAAGAGTACATAATAGGATTATGTATCCTATTATGTACTCTTGAGACTAGGGATTAACACAATGAGTACTCTTGAGTCTTGAGACAAAAATTTTTCGTATACAAATTTTCGCCGTTTATCTCATTTTTATAAGGGGGGCTGTGAAGGTGGTAGTTACGTTTTCCAAATTTCCAACTGTATTTGTAGGTACAGTATGTCAATTTGTACCACAAAAGTACAAATAACCACTCACTTGCATTTATATAATATGTGTATGCGCATGAATATTGGAATACCGTTTCTAGACCTTTTTACATTTTACAAATTTACATACATTTAATACATTTACATTATACATACAAATAGTTTGGAACTTAGAAAACGTGACTAAAACCTTGACATGCACCCCCCCAACATAAAAATTTGTTAAACGGCGAAAATAAGTATGAGAAAAAGCAAGCCATTTTATCATATGGGCCGGTTTATTTTGACCTTTGTGTTCACTATTGACTTTTGTCTCAAGAGTACTCATTGTGTTAATCCCTAGTCTTAACAAAGGATAGGCTGTGAGGGTTGCCCTCAACAGCAATCACTCCTAGGGGCAGACTTGCTTGCCCTCAGAACTAATTGTTATCACGCGTTCACTCTGTCGCTAGGCCACCAAGTCATCTAGAATATTGGCAATAACTGCAGGTTCTGAACGAACGACGAAAATTTGCTCCAATGGGGCACAGTAAAAATGTAGGTATATTGAGCAATAATTGAATTATAGAAAAAGGGGGGGGGGACACCCCGTGGCAAAAAATAATTGTTTTACACATAATGACCATGTTCTGACGTCACCTGTAACTCTGTTAGCATGACACTGGACTGTGTAATTGATCTACTTATACAGATAGTTTATTGATAGGCTTTCAGGTGGCCTGTAGCTCAATAGAAAGGCAGTTGAACTGGTAACCGATTGGTTAGCAGTTCGATTCTGGCCAGGCCACACAACTTTTTTCAATCTGTAGCTTTCATGCTGGAATACCGTTCTAAGCCGGCAATAGCCGAGCTATAGCCGGTCATTAACGGCTATTTCTAGTCAAAACACGGCTATAGCGCTAATAGCCGATTGACAGCGCGGGCTCAACAATTCTGTGAAATGGCTATAGCCCGGCTATACCGGCTATTCCTAGTCAAAACGCGGCTATAGCGCTAATGGCCGATTGACAGCGCGGGCTCATCAATTTTGTGAAATGGCTATAGCAGCCAAGTAGCCAGCCTCGGTCGGGTCGCCGGGTGATTCGTTGAATTTTAAAGTAATCAAGAGTACCTATCGATGTATTAGACATGTTTTTTTATAAGTACTTTATCACACGTACGACAGGCGTACAAAGGCCCTTTGCAGTCAACAGCAGGGCGGGGGGAGGGGTGAAGCACCTGTCTGGGGGGGGGGTGAGGTGAGGATGCCTTCTGGAACCCAAACCCCCCACGCCTGTTTAGATCTCAAGGGGTGTGAATGAAGGTGCCGCTAACTCTTTCTGAGGGGGTGTAAAGATTCAAAGATAGTCTATCAGGATAACGAGGGGTGAAAATAAAGTCTTGCCGCTAATTTTATGTGAGGGAGGTATAAAGGTGCAAAACTAGTCTGTCAAGGTAACGAGGGGTGAAATACAAGCTAGCCGCTATCTCTATCTTCGGAGGCTAGTAAAGGTCGTGATACATGTGAATGTGACCAAGGAGTATAAATTAATCACCCATATATGAAGACAGGGACAAGGACTTTACTTTACTTTTACTTTTTGTTAATTCTTGATCAACTTCACACATGCAAAAACAAACTATTATGATGTTTTCGCAAATGCAGACGCACATGTAAGATGATGCGGCACTCTGGTCGAGACATAGTGAAGACTCAAATGTCATTGGCTAAAAATGACAAACCTGGACCACGTGATGAAGACGAGTAATCACAGATGTACATGGGGGGGTCTGGAGGGGCCAAGCCCCTTCCAGATTTGAAATTATGGGACAAGTCCCCCTCCTTGAAACTCCAGAATTGCCTCAGATCGCCCTAACATGCTTAAAAAATGAGCAAAGAGCGAAAAAATCGCTAAAAAAATCTGAATTTCGCAAAAAATTTTTCACTTTTAGGCAAAAACTAGAAATTTTTGCGTTTTTGGGACAAAAATTGGGACCAGCCCCCCCGAAAATGTCGAAAATTTCGGGACAAGCCCTCCCCCAGACCGAGACCCCGTTGACATGTATATATGCGAGTAATCAATAACACCCGGCCAATCAAAAACAACAAAAGTGCCCATAACAAGAAACACTATAGGACAACAAATTTGGTCAACTAATGACTGCTCGACACCAAGTAATTTCCGTGTCGTATTATTTCTCAGCAGAATTCATGTGTCACTATAGTCGTATCTGGATTATTTTCAACCATATTTGACAAAGCGTAAGTCTGAAAACCCACATTTACTACACTCGTTAGTTGTACAAAATTTTTAAGCTTTATGCGAAAATTACGTTATTACAAACTTTAAAATTCAGTCCTACAACGGTTATCAGCTCGAAACTTGAAATTTCAGCCAAAAAGAAACATCATACGTTCCATAAAAATGCCAGTAATCGACTGAAAAAGACTAATTATCGGCCATATAGCAACTTTAAAAAAATAAAAAAACTTAAAAAGTATGTCATCAAAAAGCCCATTTATTTAGCTATCAGTTGACATATAGATCATCTAAATCGGTTCAGTATGTCAAAAGTTATAAACGATTATGTAAGAGCTATCAAGCACTTAAATCCATTAAGTCCGCGTAAAGTTACGCGGACTTAAAATTCTCCCAAATACGTGTAAATTTAAGTCCGCGGACATAAGTGGACTTAATTAAGTCCATTTTAGAAACGTGCAAAAGTTAAGTCGGACTTAAATAAGTCCAGCGGCAACTTAAGTCCACTGTTATTTTTGGAATGCGATCGGACTTAAATTTAAGTCCGGTGATATTTTAGAAATGCGACTGGACTTAATTAAGTCCACTGGCAGCGTTAAGTCCACTTAAGTCCACTTAAGGGGGTAATTGCGTTTTTAGGTGTTTTTTTGAAAGGCCATAGCTCAGCGTTTACAAATTCAAATCACAAGCGGTCTTTTGCATTAGGTAGAACAATATCATTCCTAAATGTATGCCATGTATTGAAATTTAACCTGTGATTTTGTTTCCAGTATAAGCGACTAAAGAAAGGTCCTTTCCAAAATGTTACAATTTTTTACAAAAAGTTTGCGCCACAGCTCTGAATCATACGATTACCTGTTGGGGCTAAAAGTTGGTAAGGTTTTTGACATGTTTAAAATCCCCAGGCATGTCCCCCACTTTTTTAATAACTAGTCAATTTACTGAGAAAATAGCTGAAAAGCAAACGCACCGAAAATTTAAGATATTTTCTTGTAATTAAAACCCTCTAAAAATGTCCACAGGTGAAATTTCGAAAAAGTGAGAGACATGCCTGGGGATTTTGACCTTTACAGTGCTGTCCCAAAAATTTATGCTCAGGCGTCACTTATAACTTGAGTACTGGTGGCGCAAAGTTTACATAGAAATCACAAAAACCTCGAAAACGCAACTACCACCTTAAGTCCACTTAAGTCCGATTTTGCATTCCAAAATTCCGGACTTAATTAAGTCCAGTTAAGTCAAGTCCAGTTAAGTCCATTTTAGAAAAAGGCCCCAAGAGTACATAATAGGACTATTATGACGTATCCTATAGGACTATTCTATTATGTACTCTTGGTATTACTGTTTGGGAAGAAGAAAATATCGCGGGATCTAAAATTGATATTACTGCACATGAGCAGCTGTGAAAGTCGGAAGGGCTGAAGGGTCAATTCTTCATCCTCAGATTTTGATTGCGGGTTAACGTGAGATTGACTTAGCTAAGTTTTATCAATCTGTTCAGCTGCAGAATTATGAAAAGATTACGTCACTCAATAAGATAAGCATATTATATGTGATAGCGATTATTCAGTAATTTTGCGTTTGAACCTTACATGGACGACTAAAGCTTTGAAACGACCCTGTCCCGTAGCGGTGGTCTCTGTCGCGTTTTTTCAATGATAGAGTCCTGTCCAGTTTTTCCTGTCGTGTGCATTCATTTGTCTGTGTTTGTGTTGCAGGTGAATCGTGGAGAGGGCGAGATGCCAGAAGGAGCCAAGTCTACTGACGACGAGGAACCCGGTGGCGGAGGCAAGGAGGACCCGTTCAGAGCACTGGATGTCAACTTGGACGAGTCAGTTTCGAATAATATGGTTCTTTTGTCTAGTTTGATAGTTTGTCTAGTCTCATAGTTTGAAAAACAAGAACACACAATGGTTATTATTCACTATTGCTCAGTAGATCAGGTTTAGCTTTAATTTGTTACAAACAAGTTTAATAGCTAAATTTAATTTTGCATATACTTTTTAAGTCCTTTTGAAAGTTATTTTTAAGCTTATTTTGAACACTGTCACGTTCGGGTTGTGTCAGAATGTATTTGTCTGACGCTGCTTTTGGTGGTCATGTTGAGTGTTGATGTCACCATAAGGGTCGATTGTCCGTCCGTTTGTGTCCATTTGTCCGTTTAGTGGCAAAATATTTGCAGACCACTACGCGAGGACGAACGGTTGCCAGTGTTGGCGCATCGCCTGTCCTACCCGCAAGGCCAGACTCCCGTCACCAGCCCCACGCCCCCTCTCATACACGAACCAACCTCGCCGCTGCAGAAAGCAAAGAAGCACAAAAAGCTCAAAGTAGGAATGATGTCTGACGACGTAGTTGTTTTTCCTGTCAGAACCTTATATAGATGTTTATTTATATGGCTTCTGGAGTTTGTACTCAGTCCATACTACAAACAAACTAATCGTATGAAACTGTTCGTATCCTTCTGGTTACGCCGTGCTAAATATACTCTATTGTGGTTTCTCTATTGACGACTGGTTGTTGACTTGTGATATGTTGTGTTGTCATTTTGTTCGGAGCTATGCGCCAAAATGTTTGGCCTGAATCGTTGCTGTAGAAATGTTAGAATTTTCTATAACTATTTTTTGCATAATTATTGCTTGTCATTTTCACAACAGGAGGTGTGAATAAAATACTTAAGGTAGAATACATAAAGGCTGTCTAAACGCAGTCTTAGCCACACAATATGTGCAGCTGAGGAAGTCTGGGGGGGAGTGGGAGCCGCCGACCAGACTACGTTTAACAAAACTAAGCTTAAGATCAAGGTCAGTGTTTTTTTCGTCAAAAATTTTGCGTCGTCTGACGCACATGCCCAATTTTTTTGCGTCATTTTGAAAAAAAAAGTGCGCAGAGCGGTTATAGTGCTACATAAGCGCGTTTTTTAGGTAAAAGTATATAATTTAATTATGCCACTGCCCACTGGCTGTCCTCAACTATGATTTTGGGGCTATGAAATTTTTTTGACAAAACTTACATCTATACCGAGCGAGCGTGCAAAAGCCGAGTTTAACTTCTAAATGCACTATGTACTTCTAAATACTAAACGTTGGATTTTTTTAGCGAACTTATGCGATCTCGCCCAAATTTTCCGTTGATTGTAAGCCGGTGGGACAGACCTTACGGCACCTCCTGGGAATCCTGGCTAACTTCGGTTTTCATTCGTGAATTTAGTTTTTTCCGTTGTCCCACTTCACCCCGGCAGTGGGGCGAAGAAGGACATCACGAGGTGAAGTGGGACATTACACTTATTAATACAAAGCGCAACGTTTTCTGCGGTTCTTTTGGCACGCCTGCGTAGCCCTACTTATTAGCTTTCATTCATATAGAACGGTATTTTCACTGCTTTAAGCAACAGTCACAAGGATTTGAAACATAATATCAGCCAAAACCTGTTTTGCAAACCTTAGATTTCACTGAATGCGAGCACAATAATGAAAATTTGTGCCTCCGTACATTTCAGGAATGTTATGAAAGTATATTCACAGCACAAATGTAGGTAAGGAGGAAGATCTTCGCACAAATTTGGGTTTGAGAGGTTGCGGGGGTCTGGGGGCGGCAGCCTCCAGAAGCCAATCTAGTGTCTTGTGACAACTCTGTTCCATTGAAGACGGCTTTATAACGTCAAATAGTAGGTTGGTACAGCTTACTGGACTATAAACACTATAAACACGCAGCTGAGTTTCAGCGTATATAATAGAATTAATTAATCTCCTATTCCAAACTTTGATACTTACCGCGGTGACCATCTTATGCCTGGCATTATTTTTGATGCTTTTACTAGGAAACTTACTGGATGTTTTCATGTTTCGACATTATTAATAATTTAGCTGTTTTTTTAATCATTCATCTTAATCACAATGAATCTTCATGGCTTTTAAATTGTTATAGAAACCAATTGTAGTTGTAGATCAAGGTTGAAACGTTGGAGAACTATGAAAATTTTACTAATTTAAGAGTTTTGACGCCATTTGGAAATTTTTTAAAAAATGCAACGACATAAATGCTATTTTCGGCACTTTATGGGCCAAAACAACAATGTCTTCCTTCAGTCTCAGCCGAAAAAAAGTGCGTCACGGGACGCACATGGCTAAAAGTGCGAAATTTCAGAAAAAATGCGGTGTTTTCGCACCTTTTGACGCAAAAAAACACTAAAGATGTTTGTCATTATCTGAACCGCAATGAATCGTTTTAGGAAGGAAAAAGTGGGAAAGAGAAGAAAAAGAAAAAGCGTGACAAAAGCAGTGTCCAGCCAGAGACAGACGAAATTGTGGCGGTACAAAATGGTCCCCAGTTGGTGGATGTTAGCAATGTTGGTGACTTATGCAGATTTTGTGCATGAGATTGTGTTGTATATCGAGTGTTTGTAATTCTCATGAATCATCAGTTGCAAATCGGATTAAAGGGACTGTACTTTTGTAGTCAGAAGTTTTAAAAGGATGTGAGACTAGATGATTTACAATAAGTCAGCTCATTATTCAGCTATGAGCGTATGCTGAGCTACCCCTCAGGGCCCAAACTGTAAGGACTCACTGGGCACTTTTTTATGCGTGCAAAGTTATATTAGCGTAGTCTTACTATTAATAAACGGACCAGTTTTGGTGAAACTAGATCTTTAGGATACGATTTTCAGTAAACAAACAGCAAAAAAAGTGAAATTGGATATACTATTTTAAATATTTTATGCGAAAGTTCACAGCTGAAGAGTTAAGCAAACTTCGTTCTGTAGTGGTGCATAATTAATCAGTCGTTTCTTCGTTTAGAAGAGAAAATAGTCTGTATTAATTACTTTCTGCTTTCGAAAAGAACTTGTACGATATTTATGCTTTCTAATTCTCCAATTGGACACCTCAGCAATTATAGTACATCTTAGATCCGCTTTTTTCCTGAGAGAAATTTTTGTGTCGGGAAATTAGTTTGATTGCTGTTTCAGGCACAAGCCAGTGGTGATTTCGATGATCTCTTTGAGCCCACTCGAAATAGCTTAGCAGCTTCGGTCTCTAATGAATTTGAAGAACAAAGCAAAAAGCATAAGGAGAGCAAGAGACACAGAAAGGTACGGTGAGAGCAAGTTTTTCTATGAAAATAGTATTTATCAGGTGCATTCGATAATAATTATGTCCAACTATCGAAATGTCGTTTTACGTTGTATTCTTTCGTCGAAATTGTGAAAGGCTGATTTCGGTGCTCTCTTATTTCATCCCGCCACTTAAAAAATCGAGGGTTCGGTGGGAACAACCTGAAACTTTGAGCAAAAGTGGGCAAAGAATGGCTTTTTGTTCAAAATTTTAGCATGTTTTTCGTAAATCTTTTGCAAAATTGGTCGAGCTAAGGGAAGAGTTGCAAAATTTGACGAGAAGTCCCCCAAAATTTTGACACCGTTACTATATATTGTGTTGCTTATTTGCTTAGTAATGGAAATAGACTCCACGTCTTTATCCAGCACTACGGACTAAACAGGTGTCCGACGTATGTGTCCGACACGTATGTATGTATGTCGGACATATTATATTGCATACAACGTATTGCAGCTGGCCGTAAGCGCCTAAACTGAATTGTTGTTTTAGACGAGCAGTCGAAGCAAGAAGGGCAGCAGGAAGGCGGAGCAGAACGGGGGAGGACTGAAGATAGCAAAGGATAGATCTGAGTATGAAATTGCCAGCGGAATATGCACGCCCAGTCAAGAGTATTCCCTCAACAGTGGCCCCGGGGCAGAGCACAGAGACACGGACATGAGCCTGATCAACAGTGATGGACCTAGTGGCTCGGTTAGTGTGCTAGCAAGAGTACATTAGATATTTTATGGTTGTGCTTAATGTGTGACATTTTTATGTATAAATATTCATGTTTTATACAACTTTTTAAGTTAGGGTGTTTAGAAATGTTGGGAAGGATTTAATACTGTGTAGGGTTACTAAAAATGTTTTATTATAGTAAGCTGTATTAAGCAGATTTAAAAAAAGGCTTAAAATTTTGATGTAAATTGAATTAAATATTATAAGTGTACTGTGAAAACTTAATGATATTGATTGGTTATTATGATTGTTTAGGAGTTGCCTAGTCTGAAGCTGTTAGCACAATCTAGCCATATACACATGGTGAGCACTTACTAAAGTCTGACCAGAAACTGCTGAGCCCCTAGACGAAGCAGGTGGCGTGGCTACTCGCTGTAGTACTCTTGATGCTTGCAACTGCTTCATTTCGTATTGAAATCGCGTGTTTCTTTTTGTCTCAGGCTCCAGTGTTTTTTGGTCAGATTTCAGTAGCAGGTTTCACTACAACTGTATTCATTCGGTGTGAGTTTTCCTCTTCTTGTTGACTGAAAGGATGTTTTTATTCCCAAAACGGCTACTGGAATTTTTACAATAATAGACTGCATGAAAGGAAACCCTTGTCCCTTCGTAAGTCTTAATTATCGCAGACCTGAAGTCTAGTAAAACTAAATTAAATTTTTGATTAGAATTTTGACGCGCATTCTTAATCTTGAAAATCATCGAGTGTTGAATTGATTTTTTTCAACTGGTTGTTTATTGTTTTAACGCTTTACTGTTGACAAACTGACACACTAAGACTAGGCAAATTGTATGAACTTTAATGGTTGCTTTGAAACGTCACAGTGGACTGAGTCTGTTCATTATTTATGTAAAATCAACTGTAGTTATTATAATATTATACTGACCGCGTTTCGACCTCGAATTTGTGCGTTGCAGTTATATTGCACGGAAGTGACCCTGGCAGATCCGAATTTGGTGATTGCGAAAATTGTGCTCCGCAACAAAGGCCCACACGCCATTTCCAAACTAGACTGGAGCATATTGGACACCCTCAATTTGAGGCTTGCTAATAATGTAAATAGTAATAATTATTAATTGATTACGGCTACAGTGAAAGATTTGTAGAAATGGTAATATATATTCCCTGTGGATTGCAAACCATCAAATCAGTTAGTTAATTCAATCTGGAAAAATGATTGAGGACGTCAGCAAGCAAGATTAGGAATGTTTGCCCGAGTTCGTTTCCCAGATTATGTGCGTATTTTGCATAGAGTAGCATATAAAAAGTCTCTGAACCCCCTCGAATATAACTTTAAGCGCAAGGCTGACGCAAAGCAGTACGTTAGTCATTTTTCAGCACAGAGGAGCATAACCGGAACATTTTGAGTGGTCTGATTAAAGTTTTAATATTTATTTTCTGCCCTGCTAGCTCTTGATCGATATAATGTAAAGTTTTCGTTAAATTATCGTACAAAAACTTTTGTAAGAGTGTCATGTCGGATGAAAGCTAGTTCTTTCAGTCTGCTTATTATTTATCTGGTTTTATTAAAATTTAATAGCAGTCATCAATTAAACAATTAGCTATTTTTGTTACACTATTTTCAGCCTTCTCTGCTTTGCAACGGCCTCAGCCTGTCTCCCAATCAAAGCCATGAGTTTCAGCTGTCGTTCGCTGTGCAGAATATTTGCGTTCCTCAGAAACTGCGAGGCACATTCTCGTACATGATGTCGGTTAGTGAGATCAGCTTGGTTGGCTTACCAGTACATTTTCTGTAGTCCATTCCCCTATCACTTGATAAACGAGTTTATTTTGTTACGATTTAGCGGTTTGAAAAATTCATGCATGTTTTCGTTCGGACTAAACGCACTTGGTTTTGAGCGTGCTGATTGTTAGTTCTACCAACAGACCTAACTAATCGCGCTAATGTTATGCGTGTATGCATTGTTTTCGTTCGGCGACGTAATAGGTTCATACTTACAGACAGCCATTTGTCTGTTCAGCCGGCCATGTTTGCAATGTTATCAATTATGTTTTCGTGAACTAGGTTTGTGTAGTTGTCCAAATTCGTAAGTGTTCACCGAGATGGCCGAACTGTTATCGTTGATTAACTTAATCCTTTCCAAAATTTTTTGATTGCTATTAATAACCCAGTACGGGCATATGTTCCAAATAATTTTTAATGCTATACTTACAGTAATTTTCAATGCGTTCTCAAAAAATCTCCACTGTGATTCTCTAGTTGGCGGGAAAGCCCTTCCAAAACATGCTTTCAGTTATCTTTAAACTAATTACTTCAACCAAGAGTACATAATAGCGTCTCACTCTATATAGAAGAAGAGTGAGACACTGTCCAGCCTGCCTGTGTTCTAGCACAGGCAGATGCGCTGATCGTTTTCAGGCTACATGTTGACATTCTATGCAACATGTGACTGGCCAATCAGCGCGTAGATTCCCTGCGTAACACACTTTAGTATATAATCGCTGATGCGTTGGTAAGCATTAAGATAGAGTTAAAAGCTTAATAACTCATTATTTATTCATAGTCTGCTTGCAAAAACATTAAAAAAGATTTGCAAATACCTCTAGGGATATTTTGGCAAACTTTCAGCGAAATTGATTGAGAAACTTTTGAGATATAAACTTTTCTGAGTTTCTTCAAAGTTTCTCAATCAATTTCGCTGAAAGTTTGCCAAAATATCCCCAAAGGTATTTGCAAACCTTTTTTAATGTTTTTACAAGCAGACTAAGAATAAATAATGAGTTATTAGCCTTTATCCCTATCCCGTTTTATGATTGGAGCACGTGCACAAACGTCTGCCAATCAGAGAATAGAAGCTCGCTTCGGATTGGCCAGTCACATGTTGCATAGAATGTCAACATGTCGCCTGAAAACGACCAGCGCATCTGCCTGTGCTATAACACAGGCAGGCTGGAGAGTGTCTCACTCTTCTTCTATATAGAAGCTATTATGTATCTATATAGAAGCTATTATTCTATATATAGAAGCTATTATGTACTCTTGCTTCAACGGATCAAACGAGCTATTCTAGCTAGGTAGCTCGGACTATTAAAAAAGTTAGACAACTGAACTAGGTGCCTAAGGGTCGATCCATGCCGTATGTCCGTCTAGTCAGAAAAATTACGAAGAAACCAAGTCACCAAATCTTAATTTTTTTCTAATTTGGCCGGCTAATTATTGCTTTCAAAGGTAACAAACGTAGGTAACAAATGTCTTGCCATCCATAAAGCATTGGCAAATTGGTATTCCAATAGCACATCCGGAGTTAAGGTAAACGCTGATGTAATGCTAACACTCACCAAATGGATAGTCAAAAACGGATACTTCATCTGCGGCAACAAGTGACTTAAACAGTGCATCGGTATACCAATGGGTGCCAAAGTTGGACCTTTTATAGCTAACCTTGTCCTTTTTTCATACGAATATAAGTACATAGAAAATCTGATAAAAAATAAAGAATATATTAAAAAAAGCATTATTGCATAGTGTATACCGATACATTGATGATATAACTCTTCATAATGACAAAAACCTATTCGAAAACATTCATAAAGACAGCTGCCCTAGCTGCTTAACATTAAATGAGGTGAATACATAAGAATATTTCGCCGACGTTCTAGACATGACTATAGACATCAAAGATCAAAAATTCATCACTGAAATTTACGACAAAAGAGATAATTTCTGTTTCCATACTATATCTCTACCAAATTTGCTTGGCAACATTTCAGAAAACTGCGGTTACAACACATACATTAATGAAATCAATCGATTCGCATGCTTGTCCACTAATGTCGACGATTTCATTAAACGTGTTAAGCTGCTAACATTAAAATTGCTACATAAAGGATACTGCAAAAGAAAACTCAAAAAACATGCACATAAAATCATTAACAAGAATAGACTGCATTAAAAATACAATTACATATCCTCTAAGGAGCTAACCAATTTATGTTTTACTAACACCACCACCTAGTTTCAGGTGGGAGCGACGAAACCTTTTTATTTATTTTTACTTTCGAATTTTTACTACTTTTGGATAATTAACTAAAAGCAAATTATCGATAACAGATCCACTGATGAGTCGCCTGCAGCGATAATGGTCTGGAGAACCCGCATTACACCTACTAAATTTGATCAGGCAATTAATCTCACTTCTAGACTACATGTAACAGTCCCATCCTCTAACACATTGCATAGGAAATTTACTTTTAACACCTAATTTTATTCTCTCAAGGTATTAATATCTTCTTCGAACCATACTATTATTCGAACCTATTGGGCATAAAATATCACTCAACCGTCATCTATTTTATCATAATTTTGTCTTTTGCCATCCGTTTTATTGTAGTTTTTATTTTCCTTTGTTTATTTTTCTGTTTTGTTTCAGCAAGAAGACGGCATGGTCCCGGACAAAGTGGATGTGAGCCTTCTCTTCCCGTGCATCACATACACCAGCCCTGCCACCCTCAGTCGGTCAGTGATCACAATGGCTTGAACTGCACTGCACTGCCGACCTCACTGTGTTGTTGAGCTGACTATGTAGCTGTTAAGGCCTATTCACACGATGGCGCAGTTTGCTTCATGACGCACACTATGGAACATTGAGCGGGCGCATTAGTGGGCGCATGAGTTTACCCATTCTATTTTCTCACTGCCTGTTGCATTATTTCACACAATTCTGAGGCAGTGTGCGTGTGTGAACATTGTTTATTATAGAATGCGCCCGCTAATGCTCCCTGTGTGAATAGGATTTTAATGTGGCCACAGTTTAGGCTGCGAAAATACCGTATAATAGGTCTGTGTCTCTGTGTGACCAAAGAGCTAAGTAGTTAGTAAGTAAGTAGAGGTGAAGAATTAGAGGTTGTAAGTGTATTATACGCTGCAGGGGCGTAGCCAGGATTTTGAAAAAGGGGGTCGCACCTTGTCCACTTTTTTTGCTCTTTTTTTACACTCATTGTTGCGTGGTCTGGGGGCGTCAGCCGCCGCAAACCATTTTTTACATAAAAAAACGTAGTTTTGGTCATTTAAATTAAATAAAGCCAGTGTTGTGGGGGTCTGGGGGCGGCAGCCCCCAGAAAAAATGGGTATTTTTTCAATTTTTAGGCCAAATTTGGTCAACTGGAGACGTATCAGAAATTTTTTCAGACAGGAAAATTATAACAAAAGATGGGAACGTCATATCAGACAGTGTCTTACGCAATAGTAAATTCAGCATTGAGCATAATATGTACTCTTGTAGACATACATAGGCTTTGTGAAAGATAATAAGAAAGAATAGTAAGCCACAGAGTTGCAGGGGTCTGGGGGCGGCAGCCCCCAGGAAAAATTTTGAAAATTTTCCGGTTTTTAGGGCAAATTTGGTCAATTGGAGACGTATCAGAAATTTTTTTTGGCCGGGCGATAAAAACCAAAGGGAGGACCCTTGTTGACAATTTCTTCCGGTTCGACCGCCCGCGACCCCCCCCCCACCTGGCTACGCCCTTGATACGCTGCATAACTTGAACATTTAGCAACGTTAATGCAAGAATGCAAAAGTGAGACGAATGCATTTAGTTTTATTAACATGTTGTACCTATGAGTATTCTGTTTTCAGGGATGCGTTCACTGATTTGCTAAGTGGTGCAGATATGCCAGCTAAGTTCAATCTACGATGTCCCGTAGTGGATAGTTTTGACACCATTTTGGCTAAAATATGCTTCTACGGGCACTTTTCTGGTAGGTTTTCTAAAGTAGTAACATATTGTTGCTTCAGTGACCACTCAGTCATATGCAGTGTGTTATTTCAGTAAATTTAATTTAAAATAAGATAATTTTCTTTCATTTTCTTCAAGCATACACATGTTAAACTCAAGTAATACGTCATGTGCATTTTTATCGGAGTTGTGGGTTTTTTTTGATAAAATGGAACAGTATTATGTAAAAGCTAAGTATTTTGTATATTATCGTAGTTTTTTTATTTCAGTAGTGGAGAAGGTGGACTCCAGCGCATCGCTCTACAGCCAGACTATTCAGTCTCACCCAATCTGTCTTCTAGTCAAACAACAGGTAAATCGCACGTTCTGATTTGCACTGCAATTTCTGCACATAATATTGTTTCAGACAAATGCAATATATTGTGTATCCATGGTTCAAGGTAGAAAATTTTACAGAAACCCGTATTGTCGTTACAGTCCCGTGTTTAGACATCCACTCACTGATCATTGGCGCTCCCAGATTTTGATTTCGGGGGTCTCACTAATTCTTCCATAGTGACTCTTTTCAGTGTTACGCTTTATTATCATTGTCACACATAAGTCAAGGTGAATGAGTTGAATCTTTTGGTCAACTTGTCAAATTTTTGATTAAAAATAATACGCGTAGACGTCAGAACGGAAACCATTACGATTTGAACTGGGCACTTTGGGATACCAGAATATTCCGTTTAATAGTTATGATCATTGTTTATTTTTTAGGGTTCAGATTTTGTGACCGTGGACGGAAAGACAACTGACTCACAGCTTTTGCAGAATGTTTGTGAAGAAATCAAGAGTTTAATATCCAGCAGTGCTGAGGAGACTAACTGCAGTTGAAAGAAACGTGCCCCTTTGAGAATCATTCCATTTTATATCCCCTTTCAGATGTTTTGAGATCGGGACCAAGCTTATTCATACCGTGTGAATTTGCGAGGGTGTCATTTCAATCTCATAACCACCATAAAAAGCACCTTAAAAGTTTATTTTAGACATCTGAAAAAAGTTTCTTCAGACGTCTGAAATCGGACGATCTGAATAAGCTCGTTCTTGATAGCAAGACTCTGCTTCTAGGCTGGGATTCACAGAAGGTGATTAACTTGGGCCAGTCTCAGTTTGAACCCATCGGTGTATAAAATTAACATGAAATTTTTCTGTACCGTGCTCTTTTTTAAACTAAAAATGTTTGAGGTTAAGCCAAACAAGTTGAATACTTTTTGTGACTACCAGCCCTTTTATTCGCTACTCACTGATTATACATTCATGGTTGATGTTAAAACTTTCATTTTTATGCATGTGTTGTTTATGATCGTATAATATTATAACTTATGAATGGATTGCTATTTAAGAATATTTAATTTATTTGTCCGCTACGATTTGTATTGTTTTTTGTTGGTTTGTAATGCGCTATTTTAATGATGAAGTAATCTACGATTTCGTAGTGTCTTGTATTGTTTCTGAATTTATGACATATTATTAAGTTCTTAAAACCCGGTACTTGATTATCTTTTCACTTGGAACTGTGGTGCCCACCGATTTGGGGTGTAAGTTAGGCACCCCCTCCCCCAAAAAAATTATTGCCTGTATGCCTAAGTTTCATCAAGTAATAAAATCTTTATAATTCTGCCGGTCTAATTAGTCCATTATCGTTAACAATATGGGTGGGACTCTAGAAGGGTGATTAGCGAGTGACTAACTTAATCAGTCGGTAAACGTTCCATTACGTTTTGTCATTACGAATTCTACACGCTGAGTTGACAATGACTTACCTGATGTCATTCTGTACGTGCGTTATTCTTTTAATCACTGACTAACTTAATCACCCTTCTAGAATTCCACCCTATATTTTTTGTTGGTTTCTGTTATTTTTTGATAGCTCCTGTCTTTTTTTACGAGTCCTGAATTTAAAAAAATACATATTTTGTGGAGAAACTGGGTTTTAGCTTTTTGCCGTTGTTAATTGGTGTTCAATTATTTTTTCCAATTTGTTATGTGTATTTATTACAATTTGAAGAATTCACACATTTAGATGTGTACACCAAGTTAGGAAATTTTTTATAATAATTAGTATGGCTAAATTTGGCTATTATTTATTGTACCGGGTATTGTAACGCAACTATGGATATTGTCCCTTACGCTACTTCTGGTATATTGTGATCATTATTCGTGTATTTGGTCGTCGGTTTTTCATGCATTCCTGACGGCATATTCACTGAAGAAAATTAATTATGTGACATTAGCCTGGTTGCTTTGAAAAGTTAGTTTTGAATTTTTGAAATTACTAATCAAGTTTTGCCTTTGCGCAACGCAGTATATATCATTAGAAGTACTAGTTTGTGTAGCGGACTGCTTCTGTGATTATCACCAAGAGTACGTAATAGGACATAATACATCCTGTTATGTACTCTTGATATTACGAACGAGAGCAAAAGCCATTTCTAGGTATACGACATATGTAAATTGACATTTATTTGAAGGGATGCTGCTAGGCTAAATGAGGCTGAATTACTGTCAGTAAATTTAGTTGATATTTTGCTAAATGTATTGTACTTAGTAAGTTATTGTATTTATTTTGTGCGTTGTGTTTTAATGTTTGTTATTAGTCATTATTCTATTGTTAAAGTTATAAGCCGTCACTTCGTATTTTTTCTTTAAATTTTGGGATTTTTTATGTCATCTTTTAGCTTTTGAGCAAGATTACAAAAATGGCAGTGTAGGATTTTTCATCCGTTGCTACGCACGTCTGTCCGTTCGGAGGTGTTTAACTGTGAAAAGTATTGAAGCCGACAAAAATCCGTTTCAGTGTAAAATGCTATCAGTGCGCTGTTTAACCGGATGTCGCATTTTAACAAGTACGTCTTGCTAGTAGCAAAGTTTTACTGTTGAGGATTTTTGTTGCTGTAAAATATAAGACAGTTAGCTAAGAGTGTTTCTTATTCTACAAAATACTCTAAATAATATAAAACGCGGCACATTTTGAATTGTTGAGACACCAGGAAGCAATAAATCCAGTTACCAAGAGTACACAGTTACCTACTGTTAGTTTTAAGGAGAGTGCAGTAGTGCATCAATATGAGCGGTGCTGATGGATGAACACTGGTATAATTATAACTAGGTATGTCAGACCAGACAGAAAAACTTTCGTCTTAGATGGTCATTACAGGGAATTCAAATCTCTGGTTTTCTGTGGAATGCTGATTATTTACAAAGTAAAATTTTGCTGTTCATTGACCTATCGTTGTAGATTAATCGACCAAATATTTTGAGTAACTATGGTCGATGTTGGGTGCTGGCATTCTATGCCAATATATGCCCTACAGTGGCACACGCACGTCGCACACACAACACGCGTTCTCACACTGCGCTAAAACTGGCAGCCTGCTGCGCTGCTGCACTGCACAGCATACCGTACATTTGATTCAGACCTAGGCAATTGCTCTGTTACAGAGCTTGCCTTAATATCTAGTATACTGAGGCTGAGGCCGCCGCGTAAAAAGGTCAATTCATACTTATAGCCGCGTGTCCTTTCGGCCGGTGATAAGTAAACGGTAATAATATCACGCTAGTTCTCAATTAATTTAGCTGAATTTGGCCAAACTTTTTTGTGATGCTTTTTTAGCCTTGCTGCAATCGAATGATGAGTTTCTAATACTTTTGCCTTTCGCTTATGATCACTCTCAGCGAATATGACGTGCTGCTAAGTGTGTTGTGTTACGTTTCGAAAAATGGGGTTTTGAGTTTGGGACTACAAAAAAAGTTAAATAAATTCAAAAATTTAGAGTTTTAAATGAAAAAATATTCGGATTGTGTTTATTTAAAGGGCTTGGGTTTATGGACTACATTCATACAAAAATTTGAACTTTGGTTCAGTGAAGTTATGGAAAGACGTGTTTTGTGCACACTTTTTGGTTTTAGTTTTTGTTTTAGTGCGAAGCGTATGCGCTCAGTGGGGTGTATTTTAAAAGCTGATTAAGTTTTAATCAGCTTTTGTAATAAATTTGCTGAATAGATTTGGCTACTTTTTTGCATTGTCATTCATGTGGTTCTCTGCCCACAATCGTTAAAGTTGTCATAATGGCCAAGCAGTTTTTTTAAAATTGTCATATTTGGCTGAGCAGTTTTCTTGGATTTGCTTCAGGACAAAACAAAAGAGACAAGGACGAGTATGAACCTGGCTTACCCATGTGCTTGTGTTACATAGGGTTGATTATTTATTTTCCATTGTTGTTTGCGCGTCTTATGTAGTTTAGTTGGTTTTCCGTTTCAATCTTAACTCTCGAATACGTGCATTTTTTGTCGCTGCCATACTTACAATACCTAGTGCGTTTGCGTTGCGACATGTATAATGAAGCTAGTTGAGGTGCGTAATATGTTATAATGCGAAAGTGCGAAGTCGCTCAAAAACATACACAGCACAATAATCCTGTACCTCCGTCTTTGAGCCTATTGAAAAGTTCCCCATCCTTCAAACCAGGCGCAATTTCGACATTTTTGAAAACAAAAAGCGGTAGATGTCGCGTGTAAGCCAACATAGATTATGGTATTTGGGCAATTATTGTGTGTAGCCATTAGCCAACTCCCCCACCCCTAAGCGCTATGTGCGCTATTATTGTGTCCAGCTAAAAACACGCGAATGGTGGTTCAAACCCCCCTCCCTGGCCATTTTTCTGTATGTATGTAGCTCAAATAGCACTCCCAAAAAGGCTATAGCGCAAAAGTATTGTTGAAACATCACGAAACGTAGAAGAACTGATAGAAATCGTGCTTGTTTTGTGGTTTCATTTCGTTTACTGTTGTCACTGTAATAAAGAGTTTTAGCCGTAATGCATGTTGATTAATGTCTAATAAAGTAATTATATATTCTTAACTATAGCGAAATTTAAAAGAAGTCTGCGATTAAACAAGTGGCAATTTTATGCCAAATTTAGGTACAGACGACAGTTTTGTTCTATAGTGGAAGTAGATCAGGCGTGCAGCCTTTTCAGCAAAAAGAGTTTGTTGTCCCGGCGGTCTAAGGCTGGGCTCTGGGGCTAATCCGAGCTCAAGTCTGAGGAGAACGCGCCGGAGGGGGGGGGGGTACCTGTCGTAGCGTGTATAGCGCAAATAGACATTTGTGAATTTCCTTCAACTGGAATACATAAGACGGTCATTGCAAAAAAAAGAAATTACAGAACGAGGGCGCTAGCGATTTAATAGATACTACTCGCTTACTGTCGCAAGATTCTCTGAGTGTTATTGAACTTTTGGCGCCAGTTCAGACTGTCTGTCTAAGACTATATTTCAGAAAGTGGTCTTACGAGATTTGAACCAGTCACTCTGGATTCAAAATCCAGAGCGCTAACCACTACACCACTAGACCACTATAAATGGTCAGATAAGTAGTGCGCTGCGCATCTGCTGAACATTTATTTCAGATCAGAAGATATTCCGATTGCTTGTGGTTTGAATTACAGTAATATGTATGTAGGTATGTGGTCGTGGTGTACCTACTACATGTTGCGCAAAATGTCGACATGTTGGCTGAAAACGACGGGCGCATCTGCCTGCGCTAGAACACAGGCAGGAACAAGACTAGGAGAGTGTCTCATTATTCTTTTATATAGAGGGACTGTGAGACACTATTATGTACTCTTACTACTTCTACATACATAATAATGAAAACTTCACAAGGTTGCTGTGTCAAGTATGACAAAGTACACATAACTCTACATAGTTGCTAGGGCTGGGCACGGTTACACGGTACGAACCGTGTACACGCGTGTAACCGTGTACACGCTAAGTTTAGCGTGTGCACGGTTAGGGGTCACTAACTCACTATCCGCGGTTACTTAGCGGTTACAGCGTGTACACGTTAAAAAACAGTAACCGCGGATAGTGTAACCGTTTACTCTAAACGGATAGTGTAACCGGTTACTCTAAACGGTTAGTGCAGCCGGTTACAGTACCCGTTTTCCCATTTCGTGTAACCGTTAAGAAAAAGTGTTCGTTTGGGCTGCTGAATTTATGCAAATTAACCTCCAACAGTGCGTAAATGATTGCCACGTGTGTTACGTCATAATTTAATATAGCTATATACATATACACAGTGTGTGTGCAAGCTGTATTCTTCAACTTCAAGATATATAAAGGCACTTATACTGTCAACTCAGCATTGCTTAGCTCAAATGATAGCTTGCTGGTCTGCAAAGCTAGAGATGGATGGTTCGCATCTTCCTTCTATCCATTCTAGATGCTGCTGCGTGATTCTAATGAATTCCTTTCTGTTTTTGACAACGTTTAGTAACTGCGTAAATGTTTAGTAACCGTGTAACCGTTAATTAACCATTTACACGGTTAGTAACCGTGTAACCGTTTACACGGCTACTAATGTGTAACGGGTTACACGGTTAGTATCCGTGTAAACGGTTACACGGATACTTAGCGTGTAAACGGTTACACGGATAATTAGCGTCGACACGCGGAGAATGGCAGTAACCGGTCGTTAGCGTGTACACGCGGTTAGTAGTCTTAGAAAATAACCGTGCACACGGATAGTGATTTTGTAACCGTGCCCAGCCCTACTAGTTGCATCACCAAGTGCAACACACTCAATCTATTTTGGTGTACATACTTCCGTGTGAGTCCCTCGTTTTCTGTAGCTAATGTTTCTCGATACGATCAGACCGTCAGTCGCAGTCCACTGTCTAGTCCTAACTGTCGGGTGGGTAGGTTGTGTCCCTTGTCTGTTTTTAATGTTCCTACTATTACATTTCTGCATTGATGCCTATTTCTACGCCAATAAACCCGTTTACTATTCCGTTGCGCTTTGTCTTGTTACTGCCCTAGATCACACTCACGTAGGCGACTGATCACCTCTCTGCTCGAAGCCTTATCAAGATCACCGCTTGATTTCACAGCTACATATGTATGTAGGTACTTGATGCATGGCAGAGGAGCGAGGTACATGCATATATGTTACCATTCTAGTGTTAATCAACGCTCGAAATTCGACCTGTTTAATGTAGGAATCTGAGATCCCGAACAATAAATGTACGCGAGGGGCCGCATAAAAGACACGATTAATTTGTTTTTTGTATATTTAATAAATCATTTTAATTTTATAATTAACCATGAAAAACTTAT
>JASANF010015963.1:0-19168 GCA_030248245.1 Trissonchulus sp. WLG1_4
TTGGATTTTAATAATTTAATAATTAATTATTAATTAATTATTAATTAATTAATAATTATTAATTATTAATTAATTATTTATTTAATAATCATTTTAATTTAATGTTTGGAGTGCTAAGACACCTGATGCTTTCAAATCTATTTTGGATGAAATTGATGAGTTTCTGTTATCCTTTGTAAGAGAGTAATTTCCTTTTTTATTTTTTTATGTATTCAGTTTACTTCTGTACCCGCCTTGAACTCTCATTTATTTCTGCTGTGTGCTAATCTTGTGGTGCAATTTATGCCTGTTTATTTTACTGAATTGTTTGGTTTTTTTTGTTTTTGTTTTTTTTTTTGATTGTGTTATGTATCTTCCTTTTTCCTGCTTGTGAAATTTTTATTTTGCTTGTTTGTTTTTGGAGCGAAATAAAGTAGTAGTAGTAGTAGTAGTAATTTAATCTGTTGCGTCCAACTCACTGTTTAGTCTGCAAATTTAACGGAATAGCAAACATGATGTTCGAAACCTATCTAAAGACTAATGCTAAAATAAACATTTAGTCTGGTAAAATAGTCGGTCAAAGGCGTGTCTCTGGCATCATTTTTTGCAAACAGCGCAGGATATGCTATTTTAGCCCTGCGGAGATAATGAAACTCTAGCTGTTTTCAGCACCTTTTTCTTTTACATTGGCCAGTTGAGCAGGTTAGCAGATGCATTCCAACGACTAAGACTGAACAAAACATGACAGTTTACCCATGTCACAAGTTGGCGAGCTAACAGACCAAAATCAAACTGTACCAGTATCTGTCAATAGACCGACCAAAACATGTTGGTTAAATGACGAATGTGAAGTTACATAGTTTCTGGGTACGGATACTATATATACATACGGTAGCGTATTGACTATAATTGCTGATCGGCCGAGATTGGTATATATTGTATAATTTTCTAAATCAACACTCAACATAGTCCCTGTCAGTCCTTTGTATTGGAAAATATAACTGTGATCGGTTTAATGCGCAACTAATGAGAATATTCAATATAGTACGGCAAAAGTAGTAGTGATAACAATACGTATCACGATACGCACAATAAATGAAATCGACAACATTCGCCAGACAAAGGGGCTAGATCATGTCCGCAATTACAATAAGAATACGTATCACGATACGTACCACTAGAATATAATTTGCATAACTGCAAGAAAAGAAAACTAGAAAAAATAGCGTCGGCCCAGATTCGAACTAGGTACTTCAGGCTTGCCAACGTAAACACGCTAACCCACTGCGCTACCCACCCTTCTGGAGATTAGTGCTTAGAACTTCTTTAAATAGGTAAGTGTATCATGAAGTTATGGTGAAGTTGTTAAAAATTTGAAAGTTTTTAAATTTTTGAACCAAATTTGCTTAATGACTATCAAATTGTTAATAACCACAAGTTTATCAATTCATTGGTATAGTCAAATCCGGATTATTATATTTATCATTTTGCTTAGGATAGTTTATATCCTATTAATTATTATTCTCCGGACACTAATTTGAAACAGGTTTTTTGGGGTTTTCTGTGGGCGGATTGGTCCCAAACCTCGATGGAGGGATCTCTACCATTAGTACTTGCACCCCCCCAACTTTATGGACTCGTGGCCCCTCGGGGACCCGGGTCACGTGACCTTGAAAGGAAAATGGACGAAACCTGTTGGGGTTATGTTTCAGCCATTAGGGGGTCTAAAAAGTTGGTTTTAGGGGTCGAATTTTCGAAATTGGGATTTTGACGTCTCTAGGGGTAATTTGGGCCCCGGAACGCGAGTCCGAGGTCCATTTTCGTCTAGGACCCCTCGGGACCCTTCCCTGACCCCCCTAGGGCACCCTGCCCAGGGGGTCCCCAGGGGTCAAATTTTCGAAATTGGGATTTTGACGTCCCTAGTGGTAATTTGGGCCCCGGAACACGAATCCGAGGTCCATTTTTGTCTAGGACCCCTCTGGACCCTTCCATAACCCCCCTAGGGCACCATGCCCAGGGGGGTCCCAGGGGTCAAATTTTCGAAATTGGGATTTTGACGTCCCTAGGGGTAATTTGGGCTCCTGAACACAAACAGAGGGACCTCTACCTAGAATAGAGGGTCCTTTGCTTAGAATAGAGGGTCCTCTACCCACTGTCGGCAACCCGTTGATGTCACCCGACTTGTTTTGCTTGTCCTGGTGGTTCGTGTCAAAATGAAAAGTCTTGGGGAGGGTCTTGTACCCTCTCCCCATAATATATACATTCCCCAGTGTTAGACTGTGATTGACTAGTGACTAATGCTTAGGTGTGAGTGTCTGACAGTTTTGATCGAGAAAGTACCTCAGCTCAACAGTATAAGCTATGTATTTGTCAATAAAAGATTTGATGTGGTGTGATATTGTTTGTACTATTATTTCTTGTTTTTTTAATAAATTTTTAGTTAATGTTTCGTGGATTGCTGACAGGTTATGAAGTGTAGTATTGCAATATTTTTCACAGGCTGCCTAGAAGTTCAAAACTGGCATATTTTTAGTTGGGGGGGGCGCCCCATTTGATCGGGAGTACTCCATTTCAGAGGGGGTGCCCCCGTCGGGCCTTTCATACAATTTTGCCTAAAAATATGCCAGTGGATGTGGAAGTAGCATAAATGTTGCGCCCACTGAAGTAGTCACATGAGTTTCATAGTTGAGAAAATCTGCAAGAGTCTATTACTGAGCTATTAGCGATTGCGTAACCAGGACAAGAAATTGGGACAGGGAGATAAGTTAGATTAATTGTATTCAAATCAGTTGTGAACTCGCAGGATTGAAGTATATAGTTTCTAGTGTTTGAAATAGGTAGAGGCAATTGTTTCTTGTCTACTAGGGTTGAATCCAGAGTAACTTTTTTGTGGTGGGGTGGGGGTGTGAAAAGGCGGTGCCCGCACCGCCGCCCCCGTTCTGGTTTCGCCATTGTTGCCTATTCAAAATACCGGATAATCCGTTTGGACGAAAAGCTATCAGGCTTTCATCAAAAGGTTGTAGGTATTCAGATTTTTGAAACATTAACCGCAGCTTTGCCTGTCGGATTTGTTAGTGGAAATTATTTTTGGGAAGATTCTGCTAGATAAGGAGTGGACGTGGCTCGAAATTTTCGACCCGCGGCTGGACACTCATGGGTAACCCGCGCCGTATAAGTCTTCCCGCGACTGCGACCCACCAATGACCTACCAATTTAAGATATCGTACCTGATGATTTTGATGCTACTGGCGGATCCTCGTATACTTTACTTTCCCCAGTGTACTTCTGTACTTGTTACCATTGCTACATACTTTAACGAGTGGCAATAGTACGCAGTACAAAAATTTGAGTAAAATTGAATTCTGACGTGGTATGTTTTTTGGTTTCGAGGGTCAGAAACACTCGTGGGCAGGTAGCCAATCCTGGGGGGGGGGGGGTGTGGAGCAACTTTTAGGGTTAGCCACTAATTTTTTACCTTCGTAGTTCGTAAGTACCTCAAAAACTTTCTGGGGTGCAGTGAAGCATGTGTCTGTGGGGTGACGATGCCTTCTGGGGGGGGGGGGGTGAAAACCCCACCCCCCCCAAGGCCCGAACTCCCCCACCCCCATGTATGGTCAGAAAAGAATTAAGAGACTGCGCAGCCTGAGGTGGGTATATGCCCGCGGGTTCGCCCACGGCTCTAATTTTTGGACCCAACCCGCGTCCTCCTATGCAGGATCCAGTTTGGCACTACTGCGTTGTTTTCAGGGTTCCTTGTGACAAGAAAGGGTGGCGTAAGACAGGGTATATAATGTCTCTGCATCATCCTTACTTGAAGCAGCTTAAAGGTACTTTTTTGTGACATCACTGTTTTTCGCAGAAGCTTTTTTGTGATTCTAATTGTTACTGTGCCCGAATACGATGAAGTTTAAATTTGTTATTGTAATAAAACAGAATAATTAATAAAAGCAATAAAAAGTAAAATAGAACATTGTAATGACAAAAGCTGTATGTTTGGATTAGGTTAAATTGTAGTCTGTTTATGCAGATTGTAGGAGCAAGAAGGAACTTGGAGGGAAGGGAACCCACCCCTCTAAAATCAAAGGACCGGGGTGAGAGGGGCCCGAAAAGTTGAGCAAAGGTTTTTTGGTTGATCAAGACTAAAGGGTAGCGTCGCCAAAAGAAGTGGCTGGAGAGCCCCACTCTTCACAAATTTTAACTCCGTTAAATATATGATATCTGCTTAACCCGATTAATCGGATTATAATTATTATCTTCCAGTGCATGTGCTGAGGTTTTGTCAGTACCGTGGTGCTCTGGCAGACGACCACCCTTCCATGCTGCCATTCTGCAAAACCCTCGAAGATGCCATCATGCTTGGCTTGCTGCGTAAGGCTTCATTCATACTAACAGCCGTATATATCTGCGCTCAGATGGCAACAGTGTGAAAAAAGTCACGCCACCCATAGTGTATAAATTGCAGCAGATCTGGGCCCAATTCTATAAAGATTTCAACGGTCCGTATAAATCTATATAAAATTGGGCCCTGATGCAGTTGCAGTTTTAACTTTGTACGAATATAACAAGAATTTGCTTAACATCGTTGAAAAATGACTGTATTCTTCGAGATATATACTGTAATTAATTTCTCATCTAGTAGAGGAAAATTATTTGGTGCGAATCGAAGTATATTTGAGTAATTAACATTTGAATAATTAATAATTCATGAATCAATATATCAGTAAATAATGTTTTGTTTTTAGTGCAACACAATTTCCTGACGGGTTTGACCACTCGGCAGTACTGGCAGTGGATTGAAGCCCTGATCCAGACCTATCCTACTTCCAAGTAATTTAGACAAAAGCTCATGTCTACTTTATTCGTTGATAAACCGCACGGGGATTATTTGAGTTCGAATTTCAAACTCAAACTGAAACGATAAAAAACAGAGAAGAATAGTGTGGCATATTTTCAAGAGAAATTTTATGGGGGGGGGGGCTGCCCCCATGGATGTGGGGGGTGCCGACCAAAATCACAAGTAAACACTATTTTTGGACGGCAAATAGTTTTGTGTACGTAATCATAGCTTTATGGATAGTTCCAGGAAATTAACTAAACAAGCTTATAGAAAGTGAAAACCTCACTACATTGTCATTACTACAGTTAAAAAGTTGCTGAAACGTTTCGGAAAAATTTTGGGGCTATGGGGGCACGGGCACCTCACCCGAAATGGGGTTTGGGGGGCTTCGGACCAAATAAGGGGTGTCACTCCCAGCCCCTTCACTAAAATATGCTTGTTTATTAATAATTTGTTACTGAATTTAGGTGATGGATCCTTGTAAACAGATTATATAATGTAAAGCGCATTGATTTACTATTTTACGCCACGCTGATGAGACAGCTCCGACGTACTGTTGATTTATTTTTGTAATTTTAGACTTACGCTTCCATTACAGTTTTGCATAGCTTATGTGCAGAAATGTAAACAGGTTAGTTTTATGAGATTTTTTGTGAGATGTGATACTTTTTTAATATACACTATAATATATTATAAGTGTTGGTGCTAATCGTTTAAGTTTGTCTATGCATGTGCATAGCCATGCTTTTTGAAAATAGTGAAGGGGGTTCGCACTTGGGACATTGTTTTTGTAAGTTTACATGCTGCAGTTTGCTGCGATCAAGAGGTGGCAGCCTCCAAAAGCCATTTTTTTAGTTTTTGACGAAGCGATATGCAGTAGGCTGTGGAATACATTTGACGATAGGAAGGCGACCAGAGTCTGTAAAGCCGGTTTATACTTAAGAACATAGGAACAAGAAAAGAGTCAATTTTTTTAGCTATTTTTGAAGCATGGACAGATGTGTTTAGTCTTTTTTTATATATAAGCTGAACTAGAGCCTAACTTTGGCTAACGAGCAAAAAGTCACTCATTTGTGTTAAGTATATATTATATAACGAAGGCATGAAGCATGAACCCGCCTAAAAGAGGGGTGCTTAATGCCCCCCATCTGTATGGGTGCAATGATTTTTTTCGTCCTTGTCGACGATATAAAAAATAGCACTAATAGCAAACGATAGCACATCGTAGGCGCTATAAGCTCTACTCATAAGTTATTGTCTTTAGACCACAACAGTCCGCGGTCGAGGTCGCCTCTTCCTGCGACTGGCTCTGTGCAAAAAACTACTGCCGCATACCCTGCGCTTGTTGAGGGAATCTCCTGTCTTGACTCAAGTTAGTGTACTGTTTGAATCATTTGGGCCGATGGTATAAGTTTTTTATTAGTTTTAGTATTGGTTTATTTTGGGCGAGTTTTTATTTAGAAAATTTTTGTGTGCAAAATTGAGCAAATTTCTAATCTTAGTTTAGTTTGCATACAATAAAAACTATATATCATGTTGATGACAGACCAGTGTTTTGCACAAAACTACCTTGATTTTTGCGACAAATTGTCATAAAACGATAGAGTTATTACCGTACATGAGCGTGGGATGATTGTCCTCCCCCCTACCCGACCCCGCTCCCCCAGACAGGTCCGCTCCCCCCAGAATATTTTGAAGGTAAGCTGACGAAGCAAAAATCTGCGGCCCAGAAGCAAAATTGGTGGCTCGCAAAATATCGGCCGGAAAAGTTGCTCCGCACCCCCCCCCCCTCCCGGTCGACGGGCCCCCTGCCCAGATTTCCTTTGTTGTGCATCTGTGGTTATTAACGATGGGTATGGTTTATTATAGAGTTAATAGAAGGTATAAATTATATTATGACTTTGTGTGTGACGCAGATGTTAACTGAAGTGACGTCTGCCTGTATCGTTAGCTTAGTAGTTCCAAGATTTACAGCTTTATATATACGTATTTGTCAATGGTTGGTTTTTTTGGTATTCTGTTGCAGGAATATTATGACGAATGTTCGATATTGGGTGATGAAATACTGGCAGGTTAGCAGTTTTTTATGTATTTTTTAACAAACATCGCTCACGAACGGGCAAAAAATACTCTGGATATGGTACTGGTTCACATTAACTTGTCCCCTATCCTTGTCCTAGAGCAATAGCAAAAAAAGAACATGGCCTATTATTAACAAACCGAGTTTTCGCAATAAAATCGTTGAAGTCACTTTCGGTCGGTATACAAAAAAAATAGCCGAAACGTTTCTGTCAATTCATCACAGCAGCTGTCCTAAATTTCATCTTATTGTCTGTACCTCTGTTCTTGAAAACAATTAGTATGAACCGTTCTTTGAGATTTAAGATTAATTTGTCCTTATGCCGGTGCCACATGTTCTAGATGCATTGCTGACGTTTGCGACATAATACGCCTCTAGTTGTGCAGCTTTTTTCAAACAATTGTGCCATTTAGTGCCGTCCAACTTTTGTCAATAGCTGATCTACTGCCATAAAAGCGCAGCGATTGAAAAAAAAAAGATTAGTATTGTGTGCCTTACCAAAAGTCTTCCACTCTGATTCAAAAGAATTGTTGATGATTTTCATGGCTGGCTAATTTATGCCAGATTTCTGAAGATTTATTCATAACATGATGAGGGCTCACTCAACCCCTTTAAGGATCAGTGACATATTTGTGTTCTTAAATGACTTTTTGTTTTGTCTGACAAAACCATATTGCTTTCATTTAAATGTTAGTAATTTGTAATTATATTTTGCTTTAGAAATGTTCATTTCATTGCTTGAACCTTTAGCACGGTGCAATTTCGCCTTAAATATCAAGGTAAATAGTTGCCATGAGGTAAAATGGATAGAGTACGAGATTTTATTGTACGCTCTTAAGGTGGCGCTCCGAATAACTTCCATAACTTTATTATCTTATAAGTCGACGTAGGTTCTAGCTAGAATGAATTTCGTTTAAATATATTGAAGAATGAAGCCTGTTACAAACATCTGTTTCTGAGTAAGCTTCACGTGCCTGCTGCCTTGTTCTGGTTTTTTATCACCGATTGAAAATTTCTATTTTCGCTAAATGCGCATAATTTTTCAAATTGCATAACTGAGCGAAACTTTGGTCAAATTTTACGATCTATAGCTAAAACTTTAGGTAATTATGTTGCCGAGGTGTATCTTTTCTTATAATTTTAATCCAATTGTTTTGGCTCAATGTACACTAGTTTTTCTAAAATTGGTCAACTTGAAATCGCTGCAGAATTTCACCAAAAAACAGAACATTTTCGAAGAAGGTACACCTGAATCTTCTTATTTTCTAACTTTAAGGGGGGGCTACCTGTAAAAGTGAAAATTTTAGGTTCTCCGATTCGCTTCAAATTTGCACACAATGTAGCCCCAGGGAAGGCGCATCGCAGATGTAACAACCTGGAACCAATGCTTTTGCCAATGTTTTACTAGGGACCCCCAAAGATTCAATTTTACATGTAAATCATAGGCGCAAAAAAAAGTTTTTTTTGCTCACAAAGCGCTCCTTTACTCGAAATTTTTGTTAATACTGACGAAGCTGATTTTTACGTGATTCGATAGCCTAATGTCACATCTCAACCTCTATGATCCATTTTTTCAAATTTTTGCCCATGGCCTGAGCAGTGACGCCAAATGTAAAATCACTCAAATTTGGCGTGCCCAAAAAACAGCCATTTTTTCACATTTCGCCCTCGTTTTTAGAATTGAAAATACATATCAAAAATCCGGATCATACAATTTTGCGCATGCATGTGGGCTGCTACCATGCCAAGTTTCAGCCTGATTGGCTTGATGTGGTTTGTGTTAGAACTGTTCAACTAAGGACTACTTTTAGGCTTTTTTGCGTACTTTTGCCTATGTAAATACACTGACGAACGCACTGATTCAAAAGTGCACCTTCAAGCTTAATTGTTCTCATCTGACGTTGGGGTGCCTTGGGGGAGTAACATATGTGAAAATAAGCAAAATTGGAGAACTTTGATTTTTGACCTGGGTAGCCCCCCCCCCTTAAGTCAAATTTCACAATGAAAAAACGACATGGAGGAGAGCTATCACGATTCAAAAAAGGCTATTGCCGATCAGAAAAATCTGAGGTTTGCCCACACAAACGACAGTGTCAAAAAATAGAGCGTATTTTTTAATGCAAATAACCATTGAGAAAAGTTGGAGAAGCCAAAAAGTAGCTAACGAAAAATTAGCTTGAAAAATAGTGCATTTTTGTCAATATCGCTCAACGTAATTTGAAAATTTTTTTACAAATGTTTGATTACACAAACGACTTTTTAAAAAATTGCAGTCACCTATTATCTGCGGAAAACCGTTATCAAAAGTAACAAAAGCCATATACAATTTTTGGAAAATCGATTTGAAGATTTTGCCATATCAAAATTCGGTCAAAAAATTAATTGCAACAAAGCTACATGTTATGTATATCAAACGAAAGCTAATTCACTGCTGAACAACGTTTCTTCAAGAACAAAGACCTGAAAACGTGATGAAAACTTTTACTGCCCAAAGTCAATTATTCGGAGCGCCACCTTAAGCCGCATAAGATTCAGATATCTTATTTTGGTGGTATTAACACATCTAATCAAGGCAGGTTTTTTTAATTCGGCACTGTGTAAAAGTTGTGTAAATTAAAAGTTTGCTGTGTAAATAAAGGATATGTTGTGTAAATTTTAGAAAGTGTGTATTTTAGCAATTTTGACGAAAATCGTGTTTGCACTAGAAAAACATAATATTTTGACTTTGAGATTAGAACTACGAAACTACGAAAATATGAGAAATGAGAATAGGGACTACCTTGTGCACCCTAGTACCAATTAGAGATAATAAATGAAAAACGGCGCGGATATACGCAGAGAAGGTTTACACAGATAGAGATCTGTTTTATCACAGATCCTACACATTTTTGCTAAATATGGTATTATGGCCCTTCGGAAATACTACTGATATGGTATTATGGCCCTGCGGGAATGAAGCAGCTCTCGAAGCTTGTTCATTCCCGCAGGGCCTTTAGACCATATCCGGCACTGTTTGGAAATGATTGTACCGCATTTTTAAAAACAGTCGGAAATGCCGGATATAGGACTTGGGCCTTTTTTCAATTCCTGGTGGAAAACCCGCTCTTTGGCTTTCATAGTAGTTTGAAGCAATACATGAAATCGCACAGACAAGCTCAGCATGGCTGATTTTTCACTGAACGGCGTGAATTCTCTTTGGGTTTATTGTCAGTTCATGACATCATGGTTAATGTGACCTTGTGTGTTTCAGAATGCCACATTTCTGGATGAGTCATGGGAACTGCCGGTTAGTATTTTTATATTTTTATGGTATTGCATTTTTAGGCTTTTTTGCACGAGGAGGGAAAAAATTTCATCCATCTCCCCCCCCCCCATTTTACGCTTGTAAAAAGGGGCCAAGTCCTATATCCAGCATTTTTCGATGAATACGGCGCTATCATTTCCGAACAGCAGCTCTTGGAACTTGTCCATTTCGAGGAATGTGGAGAAGACTCGGTGGAACACCTCCTATGCACCTGTCCCGCAAAACAGGCGATCTGGGCTCGAATCTGGGGGACCCCTGCCCCACTTTGGCGGAAGTACTCGGTGAAAGAGGCGGCGACGTCCTGGACTACCTCCGGAAGGTGGGGCGGATCGACCTCCCCGGTAGACCCGCCCATGCCCGCTGCACCCCCGGATGCAGGGGTGTAGGGTGCAAGAAGAAGTAGAAGAACTTGTCCATTCCGTCAGGGCCATCGTGCCGATACTATATCCGGCACTATTCAGATAAATGGGTGCCGAATTTTTAGTAAGGTACCGGATGTAGGACTTGGGTCTTGGGCAGTGAAAAGTACTAAGACGCTTGTCATTTTCCAAGTCCAAAAGGGATAGTTAGATACTTAGATATCATAAAAAGCTAATAAAAATGTATATAATAATATGTTTTTATTCACATTTCCTTCATCTTCCTTTTCGTCATTCATTCAATTGTTTTATTTTGCAGATTTATCGCCAATACGAGTTGGTGCCTTCCAGAACCTTGGGTGTGCATTTAAGGTACGATCATAACTGCATAATGTAGCAATTTGTGTGTTTTGCGGAAATTAATTATCATTTACACTTCTGTGTAGTTATATTTCTGGCGGTTGCTCCACTGACTATTTGGTTAGGCATTGCGAGTCTTGTCTCATTCACATACTAAAAAAAGTCTGACCAAAAATTGTTGAACTCTGAGAAAAAACGCAGCTGTTCGCAGTACTTTTGATTACGAAAGTGTTTTTTCGTAGTGAAATTGCGCGTTGCTTTTTGTCTCGGTGTCCATTGGTCGAACTAGTCAATAATTTAGTTGGACTTAAAATTATGTTTTTATAACTACAGATAGATACTGGTGAAAGGTGGGTGAAGTAATAGCTTCAGCGTCTAGTTTTAGTTATTGAGAGTCTTGGACAAGCTCCCTCCTATCAACTGAGAAAAGTTCCCCATTAAACTTTTCATACGTCTTCGTGTAGCCGTAGTATCTAGCGACGTAGCCAAAAAGTTAAGTGATAAACTTGCCTAATTTTCTGGCTAAAAAGACGAATGTTATGTTAACTCTTGTCAACCCATTGAGGCAGGGTTTTTTTCAAAATCGGCACTGTGTAAATGTTGTGTAAATTAAACATTTGCTGTGTAAATTAAGGGTATGTTGTTTAAATTTTTGAAAAGTGTTCATTTTGGTCTTTTCGGGGTAAAAATTTACTTTTTGCACTTTAAAAACAATATTTTCACTTTGCAACTCGAACTACGAAAATAAAAAATATAGAATTTTTGACAGTTCAGTGTAAATTTGGTCATTTAGGGACCTGCCGAAAATTTTTTTCGGAAGTGGCATAAGACCAGAGGGACCATAAAAACATTTCCTTTCGAGGAATTTCGGGATGCGGAGAGATCTGTTTTATCAGATAGATCCTACACATCTTTTAATTCCGTGGTTAGAAGAAATTTGCCTTCGGCTTTTTAAGTATATAACACAATAAATCGCACAGCCAAGCTCAGCATTGCTCATTTTTCACTTTCAAGTTCATCTGAAAGAATGTTAAAATAAAATCAGAATTTGTTTAGCGGCAGACGCCCTCGGAAACTTGACATTTTCTGTTTCTGGGTCAAAAATAAAACTTATTTTCGTTAGCAAAAAGAGGTCACAGGCCACAATAGCCATAGCGCGCCATTTTTTGTAATTTTTACTACCAAAATAGGCGGTTTTATCAACTTTTTATAGGAAATAGGGTTGTGTAAGTGAGTGTGTATTTTTATTTTTTGTTGTGTAAATTAGGCGGCCGATGTGTAATTACTAAATACTCCCTATTTTACACAAAAAAACCCCACATTGAGCTGATAAGACTGATAAGTATAGCTATGGGAGAACGCAACAGCGGTCTGTGTAGGGAATAATGTCTTGATATGCTGACCCCACCGTCACGGATGTAGTCGCTGTGAGGTGATAGCCCCCCCCCCCGCCACTCAAGAGCATGCTAATTAAGATAGAATATATCATCACTTGGATTTACCGGAAATAGTACCCTGGAACATAATCATCCGAAAAGTGCAGCAAATCTTAGAATTTTGCAGAAATTTTTGAGTCACATAACAGTTGTGATAAGAAATAATATCATGTTGATTACGGGCTCTCTTCTAGTTGGCTAAAAAATTCGTTGTTGATCGATGTTGTTTTAAAAGAACACGAAAACCAGTTTTTGTACTAGCAAGAATTGTATGCATTGTTTTAACGTAACTGTTTACTGTTTATATGGTATGCTTTATTTTATTTCAATTAATAAATATTATATTTATATATTACAAATTGGTCAAAAATGTTCACCGTCAGAATTGACAAATATATACTATTTTACAATAATTGAAATAAACCATAAATAAATTAATATATATACTAGTAACTAGTAAGTCAATAACTGTCTATAATTGTAGTCCGTTCATAAAGCCAAAAATGAATACTACTAGCTAGTACTACTAATAGTAAATTTATGAATGGATAAGTTTGGTGAATGGCCGCATTGACGGCAGTCTCTGAGAGTCTGGATACAGTACTCTGCTGGTCCCTGATCTGGGGAAACTGTTGGTCTACGGTCTGGGGATCAAGGCAGAAGTCGTGATGAGCACAGTAGCAGAAAAGGCCGCTCACATTACAACCGTCCATCTAGAACAGAAGGAGCATATTGTGATTACGATAAAACTTGAGCAGTTTTTTTAATAAATTTGAGTATTAAAGAAGTAAAAGTATAAAGCAGAGAAAGCGGGTCCCTTCCCTAACTAACTCATTTTTTAAATAGACAATGTCGCATCTGTTTAAATACTAAATTGACTTTTTTGCGTATATATTTGTACTTATTCCAGCTACATAATTTTTTACATACTTCTTTCGCTGTGCGAATGGCCATGAAAATATATGTACATAAACACACCCGGTGCACACAAACAACACCTACATGTAATAGCACTAAAGTTTTGACTACCTTTGTCCCGTTGGTGGAACCCTTTTGGGCCTCTCCAAGAACTGACGCGATTTTTACCTTTTTCTGTACAAAAATCGAGAGTTAGACAGTTTTTGACCAATGTTTTAACTAAATTGCACATACCGGGACCCTCACTTTCTCTTTTATTCCTGGCGGGACCCCTTCTCCCTCTCTTGGGACTCAGTTTTGGAAGGTTTTTCTCCCACCTCGCTCCCAACTACATAACGCGTGTGCCCATTACCTACCACCTACCACGCGCAAACGTACCTGATCACTGTAGTAGCAATAATGAAACCAGGTTTGTGGCAGTTTGATGGCCATACAAATCGGTCTCAGACCGAAACTGCGTTGGGGATCGAGTAGCCACTCTTCGCGCAGTTCACAGGTGTTATTGGGCTGACAATAGGAGCCCTCCGGGGCTGGCTGATACGCAGGGTGGGTGATTTTGCGGAAATAGTCGTCGAAAGTTGCGGGTCGGACTTTGAAATGAGCCGAGGTGTCGTTGTCACAATGACAGTGGAGGGCGGCGACGTAGCGTTGCGCCAGAATGACGTAAACGACGCAGACGTGACGTAGCGTGTGTATGAATGAGTCACCAGGCAGATTCATTGATAAATTAGTTTATGAATGAATTAGATCCAGTATGTAGGTGAATACTGAATAGTAAGCAGTTGATTTTATTAATGACTGTCGCGGTAGTTAAGTATATCCATTGATTGGTGAATATTTTACCATTGATAAATACAGGGACTTCATCTGTCTGTATATACAATATGATAAGTATATCGTAGTACCAAATAGACAAATATTTGTTGGTTAATAGACTATAGAGCAGTATATGTGTAAGTTATAGCACGATGTAGCGTGCACTCAGCGATATGTTGAATGAATGACCGATGTTACTTATTTTCATCCATGGAGACTGAGAATCTAAACAATCGTTAAATAGTAGTGTCTTGTTTGTAAATAAACTGCTAGTTAGCTCCCTTAGGTTGTCAAAACTTTGCTATATAATCCTTGAATAAGTCATTATAATCCACACCAACATGACAAAACATGGGTAAACAAGTTAAAAATACAATAATATTTTTGTAACAATGGTTTGCTGAACCGAAATTGCCTAGAAAATCAGGTAAGTTTGAAATAGGAAAATAAATTAGTTTTAGAAAAAGTTTATAAGTTTTAAATATATCCGAAATGCTTATAGTGCTGACAACATTTTATTAGGGCCGATTGGGGGGGGGGGATGAGGCATCCATAGATGCACATTAGGGAAGTAAGGCGGGGTATCCACCCTCCCCCCTTGTAATGGCCGAAAAAGTGTCGTCGTGAAATCATTTCTGGGCTATGGGTACAACACCATTTGAAATTTGACGTGGGGTGGTCTAGTCGTGGTGGAAGATCCTAGTCTAGATAACGTGCCCCTTCATGGCCATTCGCCAGAAAATATATTCAAAGATTGTAACCGCTATTTTACAGAAAAATTGACATAGAAAAGAGGCAGGAGCTGTCATATTGATCCTTATCATACTTAACGTTATAGTACTGTTGAAGGTTTGAGAAAAATGCCGAAATTATGATTGGCTGACTTGCTTAAATCTGGTGCATAGAAATAACCAAAGTTATGTTCGACTGTTAGTTTAATGTTAGACAGTTTAAAGTTGACGTTAAAGTTAAAGTTTAAAGTTGTTAGACAGTGTAAAAGTGACCAATTGCTGACGAGATTTATGTGATACACACAATATATATTCCTGGGGTCTGACTGTTTGAAGGTGTATTATCATGTAATTTTTTAAAAGAGTATTTTCAACCTAAGTAAACCTCAGCAATATGTTAAAATACAAATGACAACACCTTTTAAGGATGCTAAATATGGCCGTTAGGTGGCTAAACTTAAGCCTCTGCATTTCTAATTAATACACATATTGAGGGTAGACGGCCTAGATAGTAGCAGACCTAGATTGTAAGCTGATGACACCTTAGTATGAAATTCATCGCTTAGGAGGGAAACAATGTTTTCAGGGATTTTTTAGATTAGTATATGTTGCGTAATTTCTCAGGAAGTTTTTTAGCCTTTTTAGACTCAGTTTTTTAAGTCAGACACGATGCGCCACTTACTTATTTTAGTGGCATGACTTTTATGACTACTTGCTGTACTCTTGACAATCGAAATCTATTCGTTTCGTAACGAAATCACCTGTTTCGTTTTCTCAAGTGGTGCAAGCCTATTTTTTGTCAGACTTCTTAGTTAAGTGAGCCGCTGTAAAAATTGATACAAGATAGCTACCTTGAAGATTGGGAAATATGAGGGCGAGAATTTTTATTGGCTAATTTTATAGTTAGTTTTGTTTTTTCAAGAATTCGACGAAAGAGAATGAACTCAGAATGCAAAATATCAGTCTAAGCTTCTGTGTGAAGTAATTTTTTTCACTTTGGTGTTTGTACTCTTGGTGTTACTTATTTACCAATATAGATCTTTAATAGCAGTGAGAATTGAGAAACAATTAACGAGTGTTCTGCTTGGTAGTTGAATTCATTAAATTGTTAAATTTTTGCTAGAAATTGTTAAACCATTTTTAAAATTCAAGTTTTATAGAAAATTTGGATGGATTAGATCAGCATATAGCGCATTAAATATATAGGGGTATATTGGTGTGCTATAAAAAGGCAAGATTAAATTATCTAAAACGTTTTTGGAGTAGAAAAAGCTTTTGTTAAAGTCAGTCTGAGAAAGACTCACAGCCGGAAGAATTGTGTTGGCCAAATTTGGCGGACCAGTAAGGCCAAGTTGGTAAAAAGTGTGTTCCTAAAACTTGATTACGGACTGATTTATATATGCAATGATGAAACAAGGTGGAATGAAGTTTTGTTCCTCCTTAATCTTAGGCAAGCTCAGCATACTGATAATGGGAGTATATATTTTATGGGATCTAGTCTGAGTAATATGGGTTTGGTGCATACATGTATGAGGGGGAGGCGGGACCTCCCCAAATTGAGGGGCCGGGGACGGGGGGCGGGAGGGTCCTGGAAATTTGGGCAAAATTTAGTAAAATTGGCACATTTTTGCCAAAATATAGGGTATTTTTTGGGTAGGTTAGATCTATGGTTTGGTGACTGAGTTATGCGTATGCTAAACTACAAAGAAAATGCTGCAGGTGTTTTTGGCAAGAATTTGGATAATTAGGGGGGGTATAAATTGGAGTTAAAAAAAGCCCACCCTGAAAACCCCGGACGAACTTATTTTTTTGCGCTCCTCCCCAACCCTCTATGCATGTTTAAATTTGTATATATAGTTAAAAGGCACTTTACACAATGTGCTTATCTTAGGGCCTTTTCACAAATTATATTAACGAGATTAGATCACCGCGATTAGCTCAACTCGATTAGCGCTCGTTAATCGGTTCTCATAAATTCAAATATTAGCGGGATTAAGATTAGCGATATTAACAGGATCAAGATCCAAAATATTAGCGCGATCAACTATATTAACTTGATTAACGCATATAATGCTGCATATTATAGCGCACGCAAAATTTCAGCACGCTGGTATTATATGCATACATTTTATATGCTGCCATATCTTTAAGTTTGCAACAAACAACTGCAGTGAATATATACAGTACTGGTCAAAGATAGATATAAATGCTCGTACGAGCACGAGCACTGCTCGTTTTAAGAGATGTGCTCGCGCGCAATACGAGCACTTTGACTGCTGCTCGTAATACGAGCAGCTCAACTTTCACGAGCAGGTTACGAGCAGCCAAATATTTATGGTGCTCGTAGAAACGAGCACTCTAGCTATTACGTATATACGGCTGCCAGTTTCTTTCTCTGCCTTGGCTTGTTGCAGTACTTCTTACTCTTTTAGATGGCAACAGCGGTTATTTGCATTCATTCATTACCTAGGCATTTAGTTCACTTCCACACACACACACACGCACACACACACAACCTATGACCTTGCTTGTCTTGCAGTTTACTCACAGCAATCTTAAAACCCCCTCGCACAAGCGGTTCTGTGTTTAAGTTTCAGCTATTACCAGCTGTTGTCTATCCTTAAGTGGCCGAGGGCCTATCCATTACTTTACGTAATAATTGGCCTTACTGTGTGGACACAATGCAATCTGCTGTTAAGCAAACGAAGATGTTAATCAGTTTCTTACTCGCACGAAGTATATAATTTATGAAACATAGGCTTTTTTCTACGTTTGAATATTCAATGTTTAATTCCATTTTATTTTTCAGTTTATCCGTCAATTTTTACTTTCGACTGTAAATTTTCTGTAAATGTGCTTTTTTTTAAAAGACTCCCATCTTAATCTCATTTTAAGTCTGAACTAACTAATTATAGATACACATGTTATTTCCAAATGTTAAATGGTTCATCGCAAAAGCTTAGCAAAAAAAGTAGCAGGTCACTGAAAACACCGGATTTAGAAGAGATTTTGACAGAAAATTTAGCTTTGTTAGACCTGTTGATTAAACATAATTGGGTAAACATGACGATTTAAAAGCTAAAAAAGTTTACGACTACAAGTTTTTAGTAAATTTTGCAACACCATTCGTTCCGGAATTGCGGGACTCTTTGTTCTCATGTCTTTTGGTAAATTATATACTTCGTGCGAAGAAACGATACATCTTCGTTGCACAGCGCGCCACACAGACCATCCAAAGAGAGGCCCCGCCAGAGACAACAGCGCAGCAAACAACAGACCGCTGGCGGGGGAGATTGCGTGATAAACTGCAAGACAAGCGGTATAGGTGTAGTAAGAATGAATGATAATGAATGCAAATAAACGCTGTTGCCATTTGAAAGAGTAAAACGTAGTGCACCAAGCCAAGGCAAGAAAGAAACCGGCAGCCGTATATATGTATTAGCTAGGGTGCTCGTTTCTACGAGCACCATAAATATTTGGCTGCTCGTAACCTGCTCGTGAAAGTTTTAGCTGCTCGTATTACGAGCAGCAGTCAAAGTGCTCGTATTGCGCGCGAGCACATCTCTTAAAACGAACAGTGCTCGGTGCTCGTACGAGCATTTATATCTATCTTCTACCAGAACTGTATATATATATATATATATATATATATATATATATATATATATATATATATATATATATATATATATATATATATATATATATATAATATATCAGGGTTTTTTTTGAAAATCGGCACTGAGTAAATACTCCGTATTTTTAGAAATTATTGCGTAGTTTTCCAAAACTAGTATATAATTGGTTGAAAACATAACCAACGTATTCACACGCTGTGTCAAAATAGCGCGATCTGGAACAAACACAATGAACAGTACACTCAGCTTCAGCTGGAGTTAGAGTCAGAAAGCGAGTTTTGGTCACATCTATTAATTTGAAAACTTTTAAACAAAAGTGTAATGATGAAAAACCAAAAACTTTAAAGGTAAACCCTTTTATGCCTGGACGGGCCATAATACTGCACCAACGTTAATGGATAAACAATTAATGCCTTGGATCTGTAAAACTTGGCTAGTTTGTTCCAGTCAGCTAATCCTCGAAACTTTTTTTACCAATCGTAGATCTTCGTATTTAGCAGCCAAGTTTTACTTCTACTGCCATATAATAAAAACTACATATGTTTAGTTAAGCAATGTGAAAATTTGGCTTTTTTCATTCCAAAAGTAGTATTTTCTTTATGGCCACATTATGCTAATTAATCGAAATTCTCGCAGTCAACTTTTTGTGAATCAGATACAGCGGATATTGTAGTTTATTTCTTAGCTATCAACTATGGAAAGCGCACGGT